>CAKAEH010001504.1:0-52732 GCA_916381525.1 Cercopithifilaria johnstoni
TATCCAAGTTTCCGCAATTTACTGTAGGTGAGATTATTTAAGCTAAATTCTGTTTTCTTCCTTTCTGGATTTATTTATAAATGTAATATAATGAGATGTCAAGTTAAGTGCATTTTGCAGATACTTTTAAAAAAAGTATGCATATCGATTAGTTCAGATCAGTCTGTTATTTCATATGCGGTTATTTTTAAACTCTCGAAATTATTGTCACAATGGATTCTGGCGAAGACCTACCTAGTTTACTGCTTTTCAAAATAATAATAGAAAAGTCCGGGAAGGCAAGCTTAGAATGACTATATTTACTCATGTCAGCTTTTATACAATCGTGGAGAACTTTTTTTTCGATTCTCTTTCTTTTTTCTGAATACTTAATGTTGAATTGGTACAGTTCTCTATGTTGAAATTTAGTATCTTGATTTTTCTAGGATCATGCGTTGAAGTATTTTATCGAAACGAACTGCGCTACGGTGTTGTTAAATGGATCGATAATAATGAGTTAATTCAAAGCAACCGATTAGTTGCTGTTGAAATTGTGAGCAAAATTAGTACAAGTTCAAATTAGTACAACTGATATATATATAAGTCGAAATTGTATAACTGAGTTTTTAAGGGTTAGATTTCTAACAGCTGTAATTACCATTTTTTTATATTCATATTGCGCTGAAATATTCCCATTATTTTGCTTATCATGAAAATATGCTAGTTTTTTCTCTTGAAGGAAGGAGACTTGCCGTATGACTGGCGAACGATAAATAAAATACAACTTGAGGATGCTTATAAAGCTGGTATTTTTGCAAATGCTAGTCCAGATTCAATTGCATTGGTGCCGTATTGTGTACTTCGATCTGATAATCGTTTTGCTTTATCTGATACTCCTGAAGGCAACAATAACCATGAAACAAAAACAAGTAAACATTATATATAAAATTTCATTATTTTATTAATAAAAAGCTTCATGAAATGAGTTATCCGGAAGATTTAAAATTCAGATTTTTTTTTGCTTAGTGGTGTCATCAAATTTCGGAAGTTTGGATAGCGGTATTGAAGTCCGACCATGTTTACCCGTGAAAAATATCGAAAATTTGCTTGGCCGTATGAAAGGAATCCAAGGTTTTCGGAACAGTTGCTATCTCGATACGACTCTTTATGCCATGTTTTCGCAGTGTTCAGCATTTGATAGGTAATTTGGAGTATAAATTATGAATAATATTAGAGAAATATATGCACAGTGTGATTTGAGGTATTTGTCTATGTTATTCACAATTGCAATGCTGATCCATGTAAATTCAAGAAACGAAAAACTTTGCATCACTTACAATGGCCTTCGGATGTAGTAGTTTCCTTCTTAACTGCAGAACACTTTGAACTGAAAATTTTTGCCTCTTCTAACATACAGCTGTTTTTTTCCGTTTTTTTTAATACTTTCTTTTCTAAAAGAAATTGAACTTTTCAACATTTATAAATCTGTTTAGTATACTGGAAAGCAGATGTGAAACTAAGGCAGATTCGGTCCATACAGAAGTCACTGATATCTTGAAAACTGAAATTGTTTACCCATTGAGAAGGTTTGTTCTTAAATTGTTTTTTTGTTTATCCTGGATTTTAAACATATCTTAATTTAAAATCCTAGTCGAGAATGTCATATATTTGGGATTGACTCAGGTTTCATTTTGTCCGGGCTGACCACGTGTTAAAATTGCGGCGATTGCTGGAGGTGCTGTTACCTAAAATGAGAGGTTTAACAACTGACGAAAAAGACCCTGAAGAATTGCTGAATGCTCTGTTCAGTACAGTATTGCGGGTTGAACCGTTTCTTATAATGAGGTAACACCTTTCACATTTTCGTAAAATAAAAATGATGCAATATAAAGGAGATTATGGGCTATTAAGTTCAATCAGAGGTTCAGATTATTTTTTTTAAGATGGGTACTTTCGTAACGTGAACATTTCTACAAAAATTTGCAAAGGAACCTCCTTATTTTGATCTCTAGTGGTTTTCACGTCTATAATTTTGCTTAGACTATTTTAAAAATTTATATCTTTTAAATTATAGTATGCCGAAATAAATAAACATTTAGAAATACAACAGATGACAAAACAAATCCGGCATATATATGTCCCTTAATAACAGAAGATCTATGGAGCGAAGAACAGCGTCGACTTATCAGTGTGCAGACACTTGTCGAAAGATCACTCTTTGCATCTAATATTCAATTTGCATGTGTAAGTTTCTTTCTAGTAGGTAATAATAATAAATCATTTTTGGAGTTTGCAGTGCGACTGTTTAATTTACTCGGTAATAATTATTTCCGATTGATTGAACGTCTCGGCGATTTTGATGACAATCTAATAGTCACTAAATTTTGTCGATTTTGTTTGGAAATTGCTGTGTGATTCGATAGTTTTTCACTGTAATTCAGACATTAATTTTTGTTTCAGGAACCAAAAGTTTTGATCCTTCAGTTGCCACGATATGGGCAGCAGAAAGTTTTTGATAAAATATTTCCGCCTCAAGAAATGGATATTACCCATCTTATTTATGAAGGTAAGCTGTTTCGACATTTCACATGAATTTTTTTGAATTGATCTATTGAATTACCGTTCTCTTGAATTCTTTTTTTTAACTTTGCTTTTGGAAAGATCTCTGTCAATGTTTTTCTACTCTATATTTCAACTATGAGAATTTATTCATTTTTACAGATATTGAATTATCAAAATTTGTCTATTTCCAATCAAAAAGTATTGTTCTGAACTTTTCATGAAGATATTCTTTAGTAATGTTTTTTAGGTAAACGACCCTGCATAAATTGCGGTAAACTTGCCGATATGATGTGTCCTGAATGTTTCCTGACAAGAGAAGTTTTCATTGGAGAGGTGAACTTTTGAAAAGTATCGAGACATTTGTTCCTATTGCAGCAAAGGCATTAAGATTTTGACATCTCCGCTGAAATAGAAACTTTCTTGTCTTAATTTTGTATTCATATACATTTTACACATTTTCGAATTTTTTATATTGTTTGAAATGATTTTTAAGGTTTTCGTTTCTGGTGGATTATGGATTCATTATTTTAAAAAAGTAAAAGTCTTTACATTACTTGTTATTTTAGGTAACGTATTGTGGTATATGTTATGAACAAACCCACAATGGCCTGGATCATCAACCACAGCAGCTATCCGCTAGCAATAATTCGTTTTCGACGTCATCATCCTTATCTTTATCTCGGCGAACGCAGGTGCCACAAAAGAAGCTCCAACTTGCATCTGTTCTTTGCATCGAAACTTCTCATTATGTGGCATTCGTGCACGCTCTTCACGCTAATAAATGGGTATTTTTCGATTCAATGGCCGATCGAGTGGGTTTTTCTGATGGCTATAATGTTCCACAGGTTCGTTTGTTCTTTTCAACAGTTCAACCAATGGGTGGATTATAGTAAGTGGATATCGTAAATGTGGTACAGTTATATTAGGCGAGCGATCGCGTTAATATCGATGAAGAAAGATCCGCCAAAAATGCTTTCATTCATTACGGTGAATTAAATTGAAATTGAAACTCTTATTATTAACTTTTTGTAGGTTTTTAGATATGATTTGAAATTTGACGAAGATAATGACATCTACTAAAAATTTGAGCACATTGAGTGGTGTTTTTGGGATTTTATGAATTTCGAACATATTTCTTAGGTGAAATTATGTGAAAAGATGTCAAATTGGTTGAGCGATGCCGGTTGGCGTAGAGTTCGTGACTGTATTAACCAGGAAGGACATTTGCCGAACGATGTTGAAAGTGATTCAGATTTAATGCGCTTATTGAGTGACTGCTATATTTGTTTCTATACAGATGAAGAGAACAAAAACGAAGGTCTCAGTTTATCACGTTTTTTTTCCTGAATCTTTCATTGTTTTTTCTGAATGAAAAATTTACATTTAAGCTAGAAAGAACATTTTTTATCAGAGAAAATAAGGGTTATTATTTATAAGGGTGTATGTGAGTGTGCGTTTATGTTGACTTTCTACTTTGAAAAATCACGCTTTTAAGGAGATTTCGAGTGTAAATCCATCATGAATTTTCAAGGAAGGTTCGGAAGTTGAAAACTTCACCTTCCCTTTTAACTTCATAGCTTCGAAAAAATCTGAAACTTCACCTTGTCAGAAATTATTTTCCTATGAACTTTCTGAAATTTTTATCACCACATCCAGAAGCTGCAAATTGTCAAGAAAGAATTATATTTTATAACTAAATGCTAGTTTTTCACATTATAGTTATTTACCAAAAGACTGTATCGCTTGTAAATAGACTATACATATCATTTGTAGCATTAAGATTGATTGCTCTTGTGAAAAAAGTAATAACGTTTGTCAAAAAGAACATAAATCATTGTAGATGATGTATCCGCTTTTGTCTTGTAAAATGTATATCTCAAATATTAGTTCAGTTATGAATGTTTTGCTTCAGACATATGATTTTTGGTGAGTTCTTTAATTCAGTTGTCGACTTTGACTTGATCTCCTAAATATTTTTATATGTGTTGCATCACTAACGCGTTTTCACGCAGATTGCTTCTCGGTATTGAACACCTAATCTAGTTACTTCATATTACGTGAAATTACTCGATTAATTCATTACGCCCGCGAATTTTATGCCTGTTTTATAGCTTGAAAAGGTTTACAACTTGTTAAACTTTCAACATAAGGAAATTATTAGTTTTGGCATCAAATAAGCAAATGTTGTTGAAATGTCCCACGGATGGGTTGTTCAGTTTTGGAGCAGAGGGAGGAATGGGGAGAGCGATGACGAGAATGGAAGTCGTAGAGGTCAATCATGGTGACATGGGAAGTGAATTCCATTGACATGTAAATTCGTGTTTACATGAAGACATTCAAATATTGAAACGAGATCGATGATTGATGTCAGCAATAGAACAAAAGATCACTGATTTTTGAAGCTACAAATTTCTATCATAACTTTGAAACTGTTTGCCTTCCTACTTTCTTTCTGTTTTGCCTTCTGCATGGATTCGTAAAAAGAAAGCACTTCCAAAAGTACGAGAAGCAAACATTCAAAAATTTTTAATTATAAATACTCCAGCGTTCCGGCACTAGATCTCCAGAAACCTTGGTTTGCCCCATTTGAATCAGCAATATTAGCACATGCGAGAAAATCTTTTTTCGATAAGTTTGAGTATTATGCATCTGTAGAAGGTCTGCCCAATAACGGTGTTTTCATAAAGAGACAACTATAACGGTCAGGTGGTTAGTTACCGCTATGAATTAAAGTTCATCACAATTACCATCGCTCTGCCGTCTTACAGTCGTCAAATTTAACTTAAAGCATAGCTTTTTAACGGTTTTTTTGATCAGTAAATAATCTGGAGTACAAGTAAAACGCAGTACAGATAATATCTATCTACAACATAGTTGAAATGATCATTCTTTAGGAATCTTTCAACGAACTAAAGTTTTCTTGGGGAATAGACAAGGGTCTAAATATCAATCATTTTCTAACGAGTCATACATAACATTTTTTGGGAAGATGTGTTCGAATTTTTTCATTAAACTGGTGAAACAAAACCCACTATATGATTATTCAACTAGGTTCGTAAATTTTATTCAATTTTGAATATAGTGGGAGTGAATAGAATTATGTTAATTGGGAGAATCGTGAATCTTTCAGCAATTTCAAGTAAGTCGCACAGTTGAAGTTCTAACAAAAATTGGACGATATTTGCTCAAAATCCTTAAATGATATATTTGCACAATAATGGGAAATGTAATTGAAAATCGGATATTTCGCAATTCACTCTTAGTATAGTAGCTCAGTAAAGGAACTGAGCCAAAATCTGGGAAGAAATACAGATGTAAAGAGAATGACGAATTATAAATTGTATGTAAACTGATTTATGGTAATGGGCGAACGATGTTATTAGAAAGCGCTGCTTCTCGCATCATTGCCTGAGCTTTGTCCTCAGTTTCCTTATAAAAATTTCGTTTCTTCTGAAAAATGATAGTTACTTAGATCCAAAAATATCACTATTAATTTACATTAGTTGCCATATTTTCTTTCACTTCGTATGAATCATAAAAAGAGCGCACAACAATTTCCAGAGACGGATAGTTGATTCTGGAAAATATCAAATTCTTTTGCAGTCCCCAGAGATCAACGTTTCCTCGTTCAAAGACAAGAGTAACAACAAATAAAATATTGCTTGCCTCAATTTCAGCTTCTAGTCTAAATCTCAAGCGGATTAAATTTTCCTCAATGTTAAACATAACTGGTTGCAAATGACCAGCAATGTCATCCGATGGGATACCGCTTGGACGCCATCCTAAAATTGAGAAGATGTACCATCTTTCAGCTAATTAATCGTATATATCAAATGATAACGTGAATAAACCGGAGAAAAACTAAGAAGATATACAAAAGAATCTACAATTAAAATAGGCTGTATCCAGTTAAAATTAAGTAAACGTCTTAATGAGCACGCACCTAAAACAATGCTTTGATAGCATATATTGCAAAGCATAGATAGGTCTTAAAAAGCATTCACCGCACAGTCATAATCCCATATCTTGTGATTATTGATAATATGTGTAGAAATACCTGTGACTTCTTTCGATGATCCCTCAATAAGATTTTTTAGCTTGACCATTCCTTCAAGTACCTATACAACACATGTAATTTAGATATAAAATTACAATTAAGATCCGTAACATAATTCAAAATCGCAATATAAATAACAAATAAGAAATGAAATATAAGTAACAAATAAATAGGGTCATGAATTTAGAAGCTTAAGCTACAGTGCTAACAGATCTTATTCTGAATATGAGAAGGCACTACTAATATTTTGAAAAGTAATTTTATCGCATTAGCTTACCTCATCATTGTGGATTACCTGACTGACAGCATTCAACACCGATTCCTGCAGTTCACCTTTTGCAATCGTCAGAATTTCTTCCATTCTGTCTGGGGCAATCTGCGATCACCCAAGATAATCAAATATTAAGATAGAATGAAATGGGATATTTTTGACATGGTGAATTAAAGAAGATAACGAATGCAGCCGATGAGGGCGAATCAATCCAGAAATATATTATGTGCAGTAAGCAGTGCTGATACTATACCTCAGTATTCTACTCATCGTTGCGGACAAAAGGAGAGGGAAATTTCTCAATAATTAGGAATCCAAAGTGTACTATGAGGATGAAACTCATTACATTTCATCCTTCATTATAAAATAATAAGGTTAAGATTTATAGAGATTTATATTACAAAAAAATGGCGACTTGGTGCCAAAGTTCATCCTCAGTATTGGTCAAGGTATTTAAAAAAAAACCTTTTTCTTTGTCGTCCTGTGAACAATCTTTATACACTTCTCCGCCGCTATCGCTTCTGCCACAAGCTTCTTTAAAACCTCGTTTACTGCAGCATATAAAGACTCAGTAGACATGATACAAAAAGATTCTGCAAGCGAAAATCACTGTGTTAAAGATTTTATGGACACATCATAATGAAATTTAGCGGCTATCCGAAAATGAGTGGTATCAGAAAGGAATAACATTACGAAACCTTTATTGTAGTAACAGTATGGATTTATCACTATGTAACGCCACACAAAATCATAGTCTACTGTTACGCGTGAAATCTACTGCATTGCCATGTGATGCAATACGTAATGCCACGAAATGCCTACATATGGCGCAGAGCCACCTGATCACTTGACGTTCAGGCAAACTTAAAGTTATCAATATGTGCGTGCTTCCCAACGTGTTACAGCGGAAAAGTACCAAAATGTGGTACCAAAGGGGTGAGGAAATGAGAGGAAAAGAAAAGGATGGGGAGGATATAGAGAAATGAGGACATATATTGGGGATATCGCGACATATACCGGGGATATTAAGAGCTCCATTAGAGCACTACCTGAAAGAGTCAAGGGTCATGGATGGATATGCGACGTTAACTGTGTGAATAAAGAAGCGATTGCGAATGCAAAATCCATCTCATGAAGTGATTAGAGAGGAAAGGAAGAGAGTGGTAAGAATGGTAACAGTGTTGCAATAAGGCGGGAAAATTTTTTAAAGACTCCATATGTGATGTTGGAAACGAATTTTAGTATCGAATAATAAATAAAAGTACCAGGAACTCTGGTAGCTATCAGATTTATCATCAGAATCACCAATATTTCGCTCAAGGGATTAGTTGTTGTGATCAATGAGTCAATAAATGGCTGTGCTCGGTTGTATTCTAAAAGTTAATTTTCATATGAATAGTAATTTTCGTTATGTGACAATTCTATTTTACGTTAATCGGATACCATACATTAGTTTGATTATAGCTCTTTGATCTGAGACTTCAGTGCATTATTTTAATATTCTTTCGTAATTTGAAATTTAATCGAATACTCTTAAAATTTAACATTCGTCTATTATTATCAGTAAGGTAAAATATTATTAAAAAGACAGTCTGTTCGTTTCACGTAATATTTGCATCGGTTTGTTCGTTTCACGTAATATTTGTACTCGTTCACGTAATATTTGCATCATGATTATCACTTACTGATTATATATCATTGCAGTTGTTCAGGGAAGTGGTGAAAAGAGTGAAAAGGGCATTATGATGAATTGATAAATTTGTTTATTACTCACTGATTTCATGGAAAAAAGAGCGGGGATGATGAAATGATAACGTAGTGATATGAAGCACACATATTGCTCTAGATAAAATGAATGGTTAATGCTTTTTAAATCCTGCAAAAGCGATAGATTGATGAATATATTGGAGGAAGCATGAAGCTAAGTGCGCGTAAGAGTGTATATATGGCTAGAGTTATTTCTCTTTCTCTCTCTGTGTATGGGTGTGCATTTTTCTTGGTTGATAAAATTAACTCTTGTCATTACTAGCCAAAGAAATACATCAAAAGAAGGAAGAAAGCTGCTTTCTCTGTCGTTCTTCGACTTCTGCCCACTGTTTTATTTGCTATCATTATTATTATTATTATGTGTTAGTAGTAGTAGTGGTAGTATTATTATTTATTACTATCGGCATTACTGTTATTGTTACTATTGTCATTATTATTGTTATTACTTTTATTAACATCTCTGTATGTCATATCGAAATGACCAGTAAACGATCAGCACAGGAAATCATTGCTCAAGAATTTGATAAGGTTCGTTGTCTTCTTTGGATATTAGTTTTCCATCAATTATTTTAATGAGAATTTTTAGTGAAAATGAAGTAAATTTCATAAAGAGTTTCTAATCCACTTTTGAAGCTGGGAGATATCTCTTCACACTTTCTAAAACGGAGAAATCTCTTCAATTTTCAAAATGGAATCTGGAATGCTCGTTAACTTTACGAAAAAAAATTTCTATGTGGAAAGATTTTCTTTCCATCGTAAAATTATTTCTTCAAATCATTAATAAGAACTGAAGGACAGGTAAATGGAGAATCTGTTTACTTGTTACAGCTGGACACTGATGGTGATGGAATAATATCACTGAACGAGATTCATCATTTGGTAAACGATAACTTTAACAGGAAACAAGTGAGTCTATTGTTATATGCTATTCAATATAGTGAAATGGATCTTTTGTCTTTCTAAGGAAAGTGTGAAAACACTCAGATGAAATCACTATTATTCGCTCTTTAGATTGAATTAACCGGAAGACAAATTCACCTACTTCTAAAGGAAGCTGACAGAAACCGCGATAATGTTCTTGATTTCAACGAATTCTCACAATTGGTATGTACTTTCTTATATTACGCTTCAGGTAAACCTTGAATTCTAAATCTATAGTTCATTCTTCAGGGCCATTTTAAATTCAGTTTTATTATCAAATCCTGATGATGTGTTTTAAAATTTCATCAATTTTGAATAATGTAACCCATATTAGCTGCAAAAACAGGTAACATCAGCAGATGCACAAAAGAAAAAACTGAAAGTATTGATGTATTCGGTGGCTGATACAGTAATCGCCAAAACCGATCGACCGACTGTTCACACATATATTGATGAATATAATTGTCTACCTCCACCTGTATTTGTTTTAAGTATCTCATTACTACAGGTAATTTAATCTTATCGTTGAAAAGACAACTGAGTGAATAATTTAAATGGGATTCTTTGCTATTACCATTGACAAGAAAATAGGTTGTTAGATTTTTCAAGCCAGCAGTTGTCAAATTTTGCTATTTTAGTGATTCAGGTCACGATTAAAAAAATTGCATGAAATGCGACTTGTGAAGTTTTGAAAGATATTATATATTCAAAAAAATAATTAGTTAGGTTGCTACTTTGTAAAATATTTCATGCAAAAGTTACATTTCTGTTATATACAAATTATAGATAGCTACTTTTATATATTATATGTATGGACGATCAGATGATCTGTTTACTTATTGCGCTGGTTGTTGGATTGATGGAAAAATCGGACCATTTTTATTTGCACCATCTCTTCGTTATCAGGCTTGGCGATTCTTCAGCTACCAATTTGTGCATCAGGGGTTCATTTTAGTAGTGCAAATCTAAATGCTGAAAAATAACAACTCCGAAGTTTAGACTTATTCAGTCATCGAATTCTAATATCCATACAAATTTAAATCATATTTCAGAATTCTTCACCTACTGCCCAATATTATTTTTCAAATAGTGATTGGCATACCATTGGAGCTGGTCCATAAAATGTGGCGTATAGCAATTATCTATCTAATGGCCGTTTGCCTAGGTGAAGCTCTTCATTTAGTATGATCTATTCTCTACAGTTTATTTGATTGTATACCCAACAGTGCATATGCAGTCTTTGGAGCGTTATGTTTAATTCAATTGTTCTTGGCATTTTAAAAATTTGGCATCGATAATAATTTGATTTTACAACCAATGAATGAATCTTATGGTCTTTTTTTCTTTCCGTAGTTTCTTTTAAATACATCCTACAGTTCACGCTATTGCCCGTGATCAGTATTTTTATTAGAATAATTCCAATAATATAGGGGCACTGCTGCAGTACGTACTTGATCCATCAGTGTATTTGATTGGTTGTTCTGCTGGTGTTTATGCCTTAATGAGTGCTCATCTTTCAAATCTTATAGTTGTAAGTCCTCTTCTTCCTTGTTTTTTTTCAATTTCTGATTGAAGAAATATTATAAAGTTTTTCTCTTTTTTAAAGGAAAGCGAGAGTTGCAAACACAAGGCTGATATTACTAGCTTCTGTGCATCTGAGTTAATTTGATTACAGAATTGGACCGAGATGCCGTTTCGATTGGTTAGATTATTTATCATTTCTGCATACATTTTTACCGACACAGCATCAACTGTTTATCGTCGTTTTCAAGTGGACGAATGTGATCGTATATCGTACACTGCTCACATTGCAGGCGCTGTTACTGGTTTGCTTATGGGTGTTGTTATTTTGCATAATCTTAAGGTAAGTAACATATTGTGAAGAGAATATTTACAAACAAGGCAAACTTATTTCATATTACAGGTGACTATATTCTGATTTAATGTCCACAACAGTAATATGTTTCCTTCTTCATATTTTTAAAATTTATGCTTTTAATTTGATGTAGCCTCGACTTGTTAAGGCAGTTATAGGAAGATAGAGGGTACAACATTTAGAAAATCAGTTCTACACAAAAACAAACAATTTACCCCATTCCCTCTTCTGCTCTTAAGATTGTATTCTAATCAAATGCAATACAACATATTACCGCTAATTTTTTTTTCATTCAGGTCCTGTATTGGGAG
Organism: Cercopithifilaria johnstoni; assembly: GCA_916381525.1. Lineage (NCBI taxonomy): Eukaryota > Metazoa > Nematoda > Chromadorea > Rhabditida > Onchocercidae > Cercopithifilaria > Cercopithifilaria johnstoni. The sequence goes on from CAKAEH010001504.1 coordinate 11,745, forward strand.
CGAATACTTATGATCGTGTCACTTGTATTGTTTGGTACTATCTTTTTTTTCCTAACGGCAATGGTTGTTTTTGTAAATCCGTTCTCGAAACCAATCTGGGATACGGTACACTGCAAAAAGGAACTAAATTTACCGGATATTCATGACTTTTATACAGATTTTAGGAATTATTGATGAAAGAAAGTGCAATGTTCATGATATGTAGTAAAAAATTGTTATGCCACCATAGTATTGCAAAAGGCACGCAAATAATAGGTTTTTGATAATTATCTAGTAAGACCGATTAGGATATTTGCATGAGTTCCTCAGCGATTTCACTAGCGTCGCATTTCCCGTACTGTTGTATAAAATTTAGAGAGATAGCTAGTGGAGAAATGTAATTAATTCACTTAAACGAATGAAAGAAAGAAATTTGGAGAAATGTTAGTATATAGAGAAAGCGAAGCATTTCTGCATAGACTAGGAGTGAGAGAGTGTCACTAAAGCGTTCCAATAATTGGAATGTTTTAATGCCATAATCTAACTCCTAATGTTTTTTATTTTTTTTAAAGCCTTAATCCATGAATAAAGCTGTTTTCTGCTTTTTGAAACAATAGTGATTATTTCTTCATCACTTAATTCTTTTCTTTATATCTCAATTGCTCTTTTGCATTCGTTCAATCAATGTTTTTAATACGTATATTTTTAGCTGTCGATGAAGGGAATGGAATTTTAGAGGAGGAGGATTAAAGTAAAGATGAAACATGATAAACATATCAAGAGTCGTAAATTCGAACTGAAGAATTAGCATTCTGAAATTCAACCAGAAACATCTTTTCTAGCAACAAGCATATGAAGCACTGGATATTTCTTGATATATTTCACAGCCTTTTCGTGAGTTACCATGGTGAAGTCGTTACCGTTTACCTAAAATACATGGTGAATTCATACAGATGAAATGAACAACAACCAAGAATAGATGTCAGTCAGTTTTCAGATGAATAATATTCAATAAATAATGAGATTTTTTTAAGAATTCGGATATGTTAGAGGTATCGTAAAATGAAGTTTCACTTAGAGTGTACAGTTTGCCATAACAGGAATTTTACTTGATCCTAATGTCGAGAGTTCTCTACTGTATATTGGAAAATGCTTACCCTAAGTATTTTGTCGTGTTGCCGAAGTCCAGCACGTTCTGCTGGTGAATCAGATTCAATTTGCGTGATATAAATTCCCTGCAAAGAAACAAACTTTCGCAATATACGATTTTAAATCAAAAAAGATGTACAATTACATCAAACTGTAATAACAGCAAATGTTAAAGATCGCGGAAGTTCTTAGAAACTTACGCTGTCTGGATATGGATAATGTGCTCGGCTTGGGTCCTGGTCGATACCACCACCAATTTTGAAACCTACACGAAGGACCTAGAATAAGAATCATAAGTTGTTTGGGGCTATAAGATTTAAAGATACCACTAATTTTTGATTTAATTTGATATAAATCTCAATTGTTTAATTTACAAGAAAAATAAAAAAAGAAATGTGCTAAATTATGTGAATTACCTCAATTCATCAAATTAATGAAGAAAGAAAAATTAACCGTGTCATTAGAGTAATGACCACTTACATAATTGAACAAAGAGGAACGTGAACAATATGATGACTGACCTGTTGTCCATTTTCATCTACAAGTTGCTCTTTATGAAGCTCTACGGCGATGCTTAAACATTCAATCGGTAAGCCAGCCACATGTCCATATGCGCTCATTTTATCATTTACCTGTATAACATGATTCTTTCCTAGCTGCTATATCATATCAGGTTCATCTTACACTGGAAGATTCAATGATCCATCGATATTTTAAGCTGTTAAATCACAAGAAATATTGATTCAACAAAGGAGAATTAGGAATTTTACTGAAATATGGATTTTGATTAGTTCTGACTTTTTTAAAAAAAATGGCAATTTTACTATATTACAATTTTACCATCGATCGAATTTGAAGTTAAGCTTTACCTTAACTAGATATTTAGCTTTCTTTACTATTAATCCACCTGAATCAGCGCTTTAAGTCTTCAGATACATTAAACTTTCTGTACTAATAATCTTCCTGAATTAACGCTTTGAATTCAGATACATTATAGCCAAAATTAAACAGGAAAACATTCACTGTAGTAATATAGTAAAAACGGTTATTTCTGAAAAAGAAGACAATTAATTAAAGTTAGCATTTCAATGAAATTCCGAAAATTTTCTCGTTGAATCAATATTTTTGTAACTGAACAGCTTAAAATATCAGTGAATCAATCGTTGGGTTTTTGTACCTTAATGCTTTATTCCAAATTAATCTAAAAACATAACGTAATCGTTCGTTTCTTTTAGTTGTGATAATGATAGTACGAAATTACCAGTCTATGTTATCAAAAATTAATCACTACGTGGACAATCATGGCTACAATCATTCATTCATGCACACACGCACAATACAATGTGAAGGTCACTCGATGGTTCATATACTGCAACTCTCCTACTTTACAGGTAAATATGATGAGATTAATATGAGCTGTACGAACATTCCACTCTACACCCAGTTTTATCAGTCTCTTAATTATCTATAAAATAAGATAAACCTCATTATCCTCAACACTTTATCTTTTCAACTTCTATTCTACATTGCCTCGTACATCCTTCGCTAATACCTATTCATAATCTATACTGCTCACCTCAAATCACTAGTTAATATCATTACATGAACTAATCCGATATTATTTCAGAAACTTTAGCAGTATTTGTCATGATGATATTGTTGTCTTCTCTGTCATAATGATGCCATGTTTTGTCTTCCATTACTTCCTACCTCTCATAATAGCATAATGTCTCTTCTCTTCTACATAAGGCCAAAGGTTAACAGGAAATTTTTGTAAATTAGCTTGGAATTTTTGTTAAACTATGTGAGATTTGATTGAAAACTTAAAAGCAAACATAATTTTTATTGTATGAAAATATCTCAAAGAGCAATAATCCATTGAAATTGAAATTGAAATTGGGAAAAATGCATAATTTGTTTTGTTATCGTTTTATTTGTTAATCAATGCGATTGTTTGGACAGTAATCTTTTCGCCGATCTATTCCTAACTGATAATTTTTGATGGCAATTTTCATAATATTTTACGAATGAATTATTATGAATCATTTCCAATGTCGAATATATGTCGAATCATGTCGAATACTTCAGCAATAAATTGTCGTTCCTTGTTTCTGCATAGTCCTCAATTATCTAAGATGGGAAAAAAAGATTGAATTATCAAACAGGTGATAATGTAACAGGTAACTCGAGAATTATTCATATATCATCCTTAAATATTTATCTTTTTATCAATATTTTTTTATAATTTATCAATCTATATTTTCATAATTTATCAATATTTTTTATAATTTATCAATCCGAATAATTGATAAATATTTTTTATCAATTATTCAGACCTATTGAATTGATTGATACTTCTCGTAGTGGAATTATCATTTAATGATTATGACTGGTTGCTACAATAGAAGCGAAAATTTCGCAAGTGCTAATTTTTGGGATACTTTCTAGAGTTACGGATAGGATTATTGTGACATTATTTAGTTTTGTAATATGCTGAAATATGCAAGTGCCATTAAAATGGTTGAACATAAAGTGTTTTTTTCTTTATTTAATTTCAATAGTTTATTAAGTGTGAAAGTTCATTGCTAACAGTCTTGAGTATTAATGAATTCAGGAGAGTATCGTAAATCCTTAAAACAAAAAAATTCATAAAATTTATTTAATTCCTTTCCGATTTCCGAACCAGTCACACGGATGAGTATTATTGCAATAATACATAATATCATGTATATCAGATTGCAAACACAAAATCTCAACTGTTACAATTATCTCATCCAATATACTTCAAAAGAAAAACTGAACAAAATATTCATAAATTGCATGTTTGAATTTCTAACTTCAAAAATGCTTAATTATGAATTGAAATTGTTTCACACTAAATTTGCATATTATATTATTACTGTTTAACAATTATGATTTAATGGTAGATTGCAAATTGTGGATGTTAATTTTATACTTAACGTATTGTCACCATTCAATGAATTATTTTTATTATATATTAATAATTGTTTAATAATTGTTTGTTTTTTATTTTAACTTGAAATAGCAAGTATTAGCATTAAAATATTTTATTTATAAATTTAATTTTCACACATATATATACATATACTTTATATTTTCATAATACATTCTAATATAAACACAGTAAATTATCCTGAAGTTTTCTATGCTTTAATTACTAATTTAATTTATAATCCAATTTATATTAAAGAATGTTTAATAATATTTATTTTTTATTGCCAGTGAAGATAATAAATACGGTAAGGTACTAATCATTTTGCTGGTACTATTCAAATTTTATGGATTATTATTTATTTACAAATGGAAGCTAATTTGTTATCTCTTCCTTCTTTTTAATCATTTCAAAGGGAAAAATTTTTATCAGATAATTTTTTATAAACTGATAAAATTTTATGGAATATATTTATTGCGTGTCAATAATAGTAATTATTATTGTTATTGAATGATCAGAAGTACTAATGAAAGTAAACAACTGTTCACTTCCATTTCTTTCCTCCTCTTTTTCTTTGTTTGTACAAAAATCTATTTTACAGGTATTTTAATAATTAAATACTATCGAATCGGTCAGTTACTATCATTCTTTAAATCTTATTTGGCTAATTTCAAATAAAGCAAATTATTTTTAGCTTAATTAGGATTGGTATTTTTTTTAAATTAATAAAAGTTATTTCTTAAATAAATTATTCCTAAACATATTTGAATCAAATTTTAATTTTTAATTGATAGTTTAAAACAAATACAATAATTCTTTAATTGTCTTTAATTGTTTAATTATTAAAATTAAAATTAAATTTGCTTCAAAAAAAAATGAAGAGAAGGAAAAATAAGAGAAAAGAAAATTTGGAAATGATTGTTTTGAATGATTCTTTTTGAATTTTCATACTTTGTGAAGAACTCAAAATTTATAACAAATATTTCGCATATTCTTTTTTAAGGGAAATTTAAAATTTTCCATCAATCTAATTGGATCAATCAAATAAATGACGCCAAAAAAGCATAATGAACGAATGTCCCAATTAAAATTATTATTATGGAAGAATTTGCTGCAACAAATTCGCTCTCCCATATTTACTGCATTAGAATTTATCGTTCCACTCTTACTAATTGGTACCGCATTTGGCTTAATGATTACGGTTAGTTTTACTACTTCTTTATAAGCTATAAATTAAATTTTCATTAATTTCAATTTTCGCTTTTTTATAAATTTAGAAATTGTCTGCAATTTTAAATGCCAATTCTCAGATATTTGTATTATTTGTAAAACAAGTACAAAATACAATTATAATTAGGAATTATGATGATGATGATGATGATGATGATGATGATGATGATGATGATGATGTTGATGATTCATTCGTTATTGTAAATAATTCATGAAATATTTCCAGCTACGACATAAATATGAACTTTCATATCCACGAACAACATATAAGCCATGGATAATTCAAGGATCAATCATTGATTTGATTATGCCACCAGATCTTTCGAAAATATTTGTCGTAAGTTTAATTACAAAAATTACAAAATATAATTTGAATTTAATCTTCAAAAATGATACTTTTATGTTTAATATGATTTAAAATTATCAAAAAGTTCAAACTTTTCAAAAGTTATAATTTTTCTCTTTTGATTTTTGCGTACTTTTCAGGATACTATTGTTGACACCCGTTATATAATAAGCGGTGAAAAATTTACTAATGATTGCACATTTCTGAATGTTACCAGACAATCAAATAATAGCAATATTATTGCAAATATTGACTTAGAAATTGTTTACACTCCAACTAATCCTGCTATTGATGAAATTATGAAAATTATTCAAGTTTGAATTATTCTTTTTTGCATAATTATATTAGTAAGCAACTCTATCGATTGATATATTGAAAATATTTCCATGAATGATTGATTCTTTTTGCTATTACTTGTAAGAATTAATTATATTTGATGATAAGATAATTTTACTTTTTTGTTGATTTTATAACATTGCTAAATTGAATTACTAATGCAGGAACGATATACCACTTCGGATATATTCGACAATTTAAAAAATGATATATTATTCGAGCGAATAACGGACTTCATAAAAAATTTTGATGAAAATACAACAACGTCGAAGATATTTAAACTGTCATCTACAACAAAACTTACACGTAACTTTTAATTATTAAAATAGAATTTCATCAAACAAATCAATTTTGAATATTTCATTATGATAGAGAAATTTAAAATAATATATAATTAATAATAAAATATATTTTAGAAGACTTAAAATATATTCAAAAGATTGATTAGGTTTAGACAGTTTACTCTATTAACAGACATCTTAATGAGCAAATTAAATGAAACGATTTAAAACTGAACCTTAAAAAAAGCCGTAAAAGAATTAACCTATAACAGGTATAATGCATTTGAATAGTAACGAAGAATGTGATCTATGAACTGAAATTATTATTATACATTTAATTACATTTATTCAATTAATTTTTCTCCTTCTCTTCTTCTTTGCTAATAAAATTTGATATTTAAACTTTTAGATTAATCATACTTCCCTTAACAAGTAATAATTCAGTTGTAAATTTATAGCCAAAGAAAATGAAAATGAATTAGTGAAATATATTGTGAGTTCAATGTCGAAACAACGATGCAGCAATCCTATCATTGGTATGGTATTATCATTATATTATCTTCTCTCTAACACTTATTTCTACTTTTCATTTTATTGAATACTATTAAAAATTTTTCCATACCTTTAATTAACATATAAAATCATTTCCTTCCATATCCAACATATTCTTTTAATTTTTTATAAGTAAACTTTTTTCCATTGCTAAGGTTTATTTGTTAATTTTTACATTTGAAATTATCTTAGAATAAGTTAGTTCATCACAAATCTTACATACAAAAAACTTCGTCAGAATTCTTATTGATCAAATGTATTTTATTTGAAATAGATTTAAATTAACATCTGTAAGAATATCACTGTTAAGCACCCTGCTAATTAATCCTTAATAATAATAAATGTATATAAGACATTCAACTTATACTATCTACAGGTGGAATTGTTTTCGATGAACAATTTGCTAATTCTGTCAATGCAACTGATACTATTAGTTATTCAATTCGATTAACAAATACGAAACGTCGCTATTATCCAATACTAAGTACTTTATTACCATGGAATACAGCAATTAAATTTGCTATACCAATTCATATTGGACCACTGCATAGATTTAATCCAAGTGGTGGCAATCCTGGTAATTAATCCTTAATAATATAATATAAATTATTGTAAAATAATTATTGTTAATAATTAAGCGTTAGAAAGTGATGAATTATACTACAAATTATTATAAATAATTACTTCTTACACTTAATAAATTGAATTGCACATTTATTAAAGTAAGTATATTTTATAAAAATTATGTGTAAAAGAAGTTTACATACATATGAAAATTATTACAAATATTATCATAAATATTATTAATTAATTTAAAATATTTGTTAGAATGATAAAGTGAATTTTTGTAGGTTATTGGCAAGAAGGTTTTTTAACATTGCAGAAAGCAATTGATGTTGCAATACAGCAATATTTATTAAATACAACAACCAGTGATCCAGTCTTAATGGTACCTTATTAAATCTTCAATTAGATTTAATAATTGAATTAGCATAATTAATTTACATTTTAAGATATATTGTGATGAAAATTTCTAATGTTACGAAATCATAGATTCATGGAAAAAAGAAATTTAGCATTTCATCTTACCTTTGAATTTTTAAATGTTTCATTGATTTCCAAACTTCTACCAAATAATAATTAACAATTAGTATTAGAATATATTTCATTTAAAATAATTGTTGAGAATGCAATAAGGCCCATTGCTAATTTATCACCTAATTGTTTGCTCTTTTTTTAGCTTCAACGTTTTCCATATCCGCCTTACAAAAATATTATCATCGAACTTGGCATATATTTCTTAACTACCGTTATTGCATTTTCTTTCTTAATTAATGTTGTTTATATCACACGAACAATTGTAACCGAAAAAGAAACTCAAATGAAGGTTTATTTAAAACTAAATTAACTTTAATTATTTGCAGAAAATTTCACATCAATATTTTATTGTCAAATTAAAGTAAATATGAATAAGTGTTAAATAATTAAGTAAACATTGAAATATCTTCCGTGTGATGATGATCTTTCATATGAAATCAAAAATTTTATAATATTAATAATTAATCTAATTTCAAGAAGTTTAGCTAAATATATTGAAGTTATTATATTTATTGAATTAAAGATATCAGTAGATTGAAGCTTTTGAAAATTATTGAAGCTTTTTATCTTTTTTGAAAAAATTAATTAATTTTATAGTCGTATATGAAAGTAATGGGCTTATCACAATGGATCTTATGGCTTTCTTATCTCATAAGTAATATTATCAAACTATTAGTAAATGTGATTATTTTATCTGCACTTTATTACGTTATCACACCAAAAAGTAATCCAACCATAGCATTCGTTTTATTCATCCTCTATTCATTTAACGTGATATATGTGGCGTTTACTGTTTCAGCTTTCCTTCATTCAGGTAAATCAATTTTCCTGCTCTCCTAAAACAAAAACATTGAAAAATTATGAATTTTCAAAAGATAGTAAAATTTGGGAAAAAATTTCGACATTTTTAAAATTGTTTTTTTTTTAGAAATAGTATTTTGTAAATTATAATATCATAATTTTTCCATCCCTTTTCTACAAATATTTCATCAAAAATTTCAAAGTTATTTTCAAATTTAAACTTAAATGTCATTTTAAATTTATTCGAATTTAATTCATTCTGAACAATTTATTGTTTGATAATCAGGTGCTGCTGCAATGCAAGTTATGCCGTTCGTATGGGTTGTATTATATGGCTGGCATCTACTCTTTAATGTTAAAGATTTAATTTCACCTTTTTCACCATCAATTCGTTTGTTGAACTCACTAAATCCTAATATTGCTCTCACGTATGCATTAGGTTTCATGTGTCGATATGAAACACTTGGTTGGTTTTTCAATAAATTCTCTACGATAAATTACTCATTAAGTTAATTAATCTAATTATTTTGCTACTTGCTGCTAACTTTTATTACCATTTATTAGGTTGGAGAGACTTTCAAAATTCTCTAACATCCAGATATCGTCTAGATTTATGAATTCTATGAAAATCAGATTTCGCTTCAATAATGAATTGTGTAATTTAAAAGTATTATATTACATTTTTAAAAAAGTTTTTTACCTTCTGCATCAAAACAAAATTATTTTTTATACTTTTAATTGCAAGCGCAGTAATCTGTTGAAAGGTTACTACTAGCTTAATTATTCTATTTGTTATAAAAAGCTATAACATAACGATACGATATATCCTCAATATAAATCACTTTATGAAATTAAATTCTAAAGATATAAATTCAAATGTTAAAGTTAATTCTTTCTTTAAAGTTAATATATATCAGTTCATAAGTTGCACTTATGATGCAATGTTAATTTCCCTACGAGGAATTCACTCCGGAATATTTTGCGTTTCAGAATTCTTACTTTTAATTTTCACAGTTTCTTTACTATTTTAGGCACTGGAGTGTCTTGGTCTCAGTTATTTGTAAATGCAACACCAGATGAACATCTAACAATAGGTCACTTCTTCATGATGCTTATCATTGATGCCATTATTCTTGCTATCATAACCTGGTATGTCGAAGCAGTGAGTCCTGGATTTGATGCAGTACCACAGAAACCATATTTCTTCTTGCAAGTGAATCTTGTTTTACCTTTACTTTATTATTTGAGTGAAAATTCAATTGAAGTACAAAATTAATCACTTTATAATCATAATTGTTATTTTATCTATTAATAAAACTATTTACTGATAATAGATATATGTGAATTCATCACCTTTCAAAGTTTACTTTATCCTAAAATACAAATTAATATAGTTAATAGTTAAATGATTAATAGCTAATCAATTAATATAATAAATGATTAACTAAATAATTAATTAATATAATTAATAGTTAAATAATTAATATAATTAACTAATAGTTAAATAATTAATAATTAATAGCATTTTATACATTCTAATTTTGTTATTCATTATCAATGAATTAAAAATAAATTAAAATTAGCTTTATAAAATAAAATTTCGACTATCCATTGCAGCGATCTTATTGGTGTGGAAGGAACGTAATTCAAAATTTCACTAAACATATTCCAACTGATTTCAATGATTCATTAAACATTAATCCATCATTCATTGAAGCTGCACCAAAAAATTTACATCCTACTGTGGAAATTGTTGATTTGTGCAAAATTTACCAAAAATCTTTTTTACACAAACTTCTATACTGTAATTTTGTAAGTCTTTTTTGAGGCCTATAATTGTTTCAGGATTAATTAGGCTCATTTTGAATTTTTCAACGAAATTTGCAAAGAATAAAAATTTACTAAAAAATGAAAAAGAATTTAGAATAAACTGATATTGGGATTTTCTAATTTTTTTTTGCCTAATCTTCTTGGGTTAAAAATTAACTTAGGTAAACTAAAATGATTTAATTTTTCTATCGAAATTTTTTGAAGTTTCATTTCAAAGATTTCAAATCAAATTTAACTTCAATCTTCACTCCTTCACTTCAATCCAATTTATTATTTAATGGGTTTTAATTTTAATCTTATTTGATCGTACTAGAATTATTTAAAAAAAAAACAATAACAATTTTTTTTAATAAAAATAATTAGAATTATAGAATGAGAAAGAAACAAAGGCTGTGGATCATTTGTATGCAAAAATATATTCTGGTCAAATAACAGTATTGTTAGGGCAAAATGCTGCTGGCAAAAGTACCACATTTTCGATTCTTACCGGTAATCTTTATTAACATTTGAAATAATTGTTTTCCAAAATTTGAAAATTACTTATTGGAAATTTCTCGTTTCGAAAAATTACTTCTCATATCTTCTCTGTTAAATTTTTGTTTGTGATAATCAATGAATGAATAATTATATGAATTATTTAATCTAATATTTTCAATTGAATTTTTTAATTCATTAATTCAGGTGTTCGACAACCAACTAGCGGTACAGCATATATCGAAGGTTATGATATTCGGAAAGATCTACCGGAAATTCGAACTCGGATTGGATTTTGTCCACAATATAACATTATTTTTGATTGCTTAACTGTCATGGAACATCTTGAATTCTTTTGCAAGGTATTTGCCAAGAAGAATAGCAAAAATTATTTGGCTATATTTCAATGATATTTAGTTGTGCCAAAATTTTAAAATAATTTGAGGAATGAATTTGTTAATTTGGCATTTAATATGAGGCATTTAACTGAGATTTCCTAGCAGCAATTTTACAATATAGATTTTAATAAGCGTTATAGGAAATAAATTTTGTAGCATAAAATTTAGAATCTTTTTAAATTATTCTTTATTACCTGCAGCTAAAAGGTTTTCGATCTTAAAATGAAAGTGACAGATTACTAAAAAGAAATTAAATTTTTCATTTACTAAAATGAATTGAAGTATTTAGGAATTAAATAAACAAATTAATTGGAAATGGATGAAAAAGATTATATAGGAAAAAGAGTTTTTTTGGCAATCATATTATGAAATTAATTGAATTACAGTTGAAAGGGCGTGATTGGCAGGTGGAAGAAGCGAATGGCCTATTGCATAGGCTTAAAATTGATCATAAAGCAGATGTTTATGGACGCTATTTATCCGGTGGTCAAAAGCGTAAATTATCTTTGGCGATTGCGCTTATTGGTTACTCTGAGGTAAATAAGTTTAATTTTCTCAGAATTTAAGGAAATGATCATGATCAATTAAATTATGTGAATCACAATTCACATAATTTAAATGTGCATTTTCGTATGCAAACTATTTACTCCCAGAAAGCGGCGATAGTAAGAATATTAGTTGAATATATTGGACGATATTGTCTCAAACGTCGGAAAAGAAATTCTGTGCTAAGGAATAATTGGCTAAATTCAATTAAAATAAACTTCTAAAAATTTGAGTTAAGCGATATAAAGATGAACTTGTAAGTAATAAACCGAAAATAATTGAATAATTAGAATGCAAAACATTTTATCAGAATTAATATATCAAAATGTTATCAAAACAAATGCCATCTTCTAAGATACATTTTTAATTTTTTTAAAACATTCATTAGGTTGTTCTATTAGATGAGCCAACTTCCGGAATGGATCCGGATGCACGTAATGAAACTTGGTCATTACTTCAGGATGAAAAGGTTTGATGATTTTCTTAATGAAAAACTTTTAAGAGAAGAAAAATGGACTTATATCGAATAGATTTTTTTTTAATTAATCATTTGTTTTAAAAAAAAAGAATTGCATTTCTAATGATTTTATAGGTGAAACAAAAGCTTTCCTCTTTATGAATTCAAAAGTTTCAAAAAAATATTCAAATAATTTACAGTTAATTTCTTTTACAGAAAAGCCGTACAATATTACTTACAACACATTACATGGATGAAGCGGATATTTTAGGCGATCGGATAATAATAATAGCTTACGGCAGATTACAATGCATCGGTTCAGGATTATTTTTAAAAAAAAAATACGGTAATTTTTGTACGGTAAAAAATATGGTAAAAAAGTTTTACATCGATGTGTTACTTGTGATAAATTTATTGATGTTAATTTATGATAAATTCATTGATAATTTATTGATAATAGACTGATCAATGAATTCCAAGAAAAATTTTCCTAAATTTCTCTGTGAATTTGAAATAACATTGATTATATAATTGGAAAAAAAAGATGATACTGTCGTAATATAATTGATGAAATTTCAATATTCAGGTGGTCAATATCGGTTAACGGTATTGTATAATAAGAATAAGGAAGCAAATGATCATGCCGCAACAATATTAAAGACTTTAGCTTTACTTCGTCAATTCATTCGCGATGTTGCAATCCATTCATCGAATGGTTTTGAAGTTACCTTTTTGTTACCTGCAGATCAGCGACAAAAGTAAGTTTTAAAATGAAAGTTTCAGTGGAATACCTTCAAGTCTAGTTCGTTTGATTAAGATGGAGTAGTGAAATTTAAATGAATGTATCAAGTATTTATTTGACCTTGACATATTTTTCATAATAGTCTAATTTGTAGTTAGTACTTGACTAGTTAGAACTTTTCCCTGAAATGTGATGAAAAATTAGTAATGTCCAGTTGAAATTAGTAATGTCCAATTGCTGTCAAATATGGCTCAGTGTATTCGATTTCTATCAATTTCTTTCACATTAAAAACATTTCATTTTCTAGCAACAAACTTTTATAAAATTATAATCGATTTTAAATTTAGCAGTTTTTTAATTGCCAAATGATGAAAATAGAAATGAGAATTTTTCTTAGCTTACCGAGCTTATTTCAACAATTGGAGGAAAACACTGATCTTCTTGGGATCAGTACATTTGGTGTATCGGTGACAACAATGGAAGAAGTTTTTTGGAGGTGATTTCTGAAACTATTGCATTTATTATTCGAATAGTTGTTCACTGAATAAATTTAATCAATTTTCAAATTTTCACTTCAAATCTCCTGCTATTTTCAGAGTATGTCAAGATGCTACCGAGAAATTGTTGTCTGTAACAGATAATGACATTCCAGAAAGCAGGATTCATCATTTTGATGTTTCTGGTATTAATTTATGTTAAAAATTTCTGTCTCCTATAATATTACTTAAAATTTGCAAAATTTGATATTTTATTTGTGCACTTGTAAAGTAGCGAAATTTATTTTAAAAAAAATACATAATTGAAATTATATGAATATTGGATGTAATTGCTTTATGATCATAAATCATGCGACATAAAAATATCGCACTCAATAGATTTATTAATTATAGGAAGAATTAAATAATAAATATTTTTCAGAACTGAGATATGAAAATCGGTTACAAGGTTATTCATACTATCTGCAACATTTTCGAGCAATGTTTCACAAACGCCTTGCATATTTCTTCCGGAAGCGCATATTTTTTTTTCTTGAATTATTGTTTCCGGTAAAATTTAAATGTAAAAATTTAACAAAATATTTTAAAATTTTGACATTTGTTTATAACTTCTTTTGACTACGATAAAATAAATTCTTTATGATATAATTAGAAAATTTCTCCTTTAAATTTATTACAGATTTTTCATTTTAAGAATTCTTTCCGGATTCAGAGAAAATCACACCAAAATTATTCATAATAGTTTTGTTTATAGGTGATTTCTATGCTACTTATCATGGAAGCATACATGATGATACCTGTACCAAAAGAGCAGCCTAGGCTTCTGATTGACCTTCAACCCTATTGTAGCAATGGAATTAATGCTAATATTAATGTAAAAAATACAGCAGCAAAATATTTTCAAGGAAACCTTTCAGAGTAATATAAAAATTTATTATTGCATTTAAAATTATTAAACTAATTAAGCTACTTATTCATTAATACCATTTGACATATAACTTTCAAATTCTGAGATGCATATGATTGCAAGTGCACAGCGGTCAGTTTAGTACGATTAAATGCTTTGTGAAAAGTTTTTATTGCTTGAATTTTGCAACAGCTAGCTGGTGGCTAAATAGAATTATTAGATAAGTTTGAATTTCATCGAGAGAACATTCGATCTTCAAAAATTCATGAATTATTATTATTGTAATTCAATTTCGTTTTAATCTCTTCCCATCATCACAAATAAAATGCATATTTTAGAGTAATACAACAAGCAGCTTCTATAAATAATATGTATAAATGTCCATTTCAATTGACTGCCACTGATGATATTATCAATGAATTAATTGAAAGCTTGGATAAAGTAATTTGCATTTTTGATGATATTTGAATCAATTGATATATAAGTTTAACTATTACGAAATAGAATTATTAATTAATCAAAGGCTTGTTTATTTCCATACTTCTTTAACTGTTTGTTCTATGAATATTTTAATTGTGAAAAGTTTGATCGATATTAATTTATTTTGAATTAAATTCATTTGAGATTAAAATATTATTATTGGATGATAAAATGTTTAAGATAAATTTCATTTTATCATATTGGAACTATCAGTACAATATTTCTTATTACCTTCTATTAGATTTATTCAAAAAAAAGCGCCAATAATAATATACATAATTTCCAGCTATATTAATTAATTAATTACTTTTATTTTACAGGAAAAAGATCGTAGCTTTGGTTTACATAATCCAATTGCATATAATTATTTCAGTAATTTCTTGTTTGATGATTGGTTCATCGGTAAGTTATTACTGTTACTATTAATTGTTCAAATTAAAATACTGCAATTAATTGAATTAATAAATTTGTAAAATGATTGAAAAATTTTTTTCAGCAATGTTCAATAATTATGCATTACATTCTCCTTCACTAGCAGTTAATCTTGCTGATACAGCAATTATAAATAGAAATATTCAACGAAATATCTCTATACAGGTATAAACATTTCTCAAATATTTAATCGACAGGTAAAAGAAATTTCTAAATATTTGCATATAAATTGATGTGATAGATTTAATTCAAATAAATAAAATATAATTTATTTTCTAAAATTTTGATTCAAATTTCGAATATTTTACTCATTAAATTGATTTTCTACAAAATCGAAATTCCAAAAATTCATGACAACATTATATTTCGTTTTTCTTTTTCAACAGGTCAGCAATCATCCATTACCTCCAGCAGCAACAGATACTCTCAAAAGTCAAGATGTCATTAATCAAGCAGCATTAACAATCGGTTTTGCAGCTATCATGTCAATGAGCGCTCTTGTCGCAAGTTTTGTTAATTTCATTATATATGAGAGAACGACAAAATCGAAACATATGCAGGTATTATATCAACTTTTTAAAATTTATAAAATTGAAATTGAAATTTTTAGAACTATTATCATCCATAGTGTAAATTTATCATTATCTTCATCTCTATTAGCGCCTTATATTCCCAATAATTATTTATTTCTTATTAATTAGAATAGAATTTATCAAAAAGTTTCGCTTAAAATGTTTACGCGATACTATATTTTGAATTAATTGTAACTAATAATTGAAATCAATTTTTTTAATTGTCTTATTTTTAATTAATTTTATAGATAATTTGTGGATTACGACATTGGACTTATTGGTTGACAGCATTTCTATGGGATTTTACAGTTTTCCTAATACCTGCTACACTTTGCATTAGCGTCTTTTTTATAGCTGATTTAAAAGTTAGCTTAATTTCAATAATAATTCAATTTTAGTAAAGCTAAAATCTAATTATTACTAATAATATGTTGCATTCCTAAAAATTTATTTTAACTTTTTAATTTCAATTTAATTTTTTAATGAAAAAATTTCTTCGTTATTTCATTCGCATTTAAATATCATAAATTTTGTTTAATGCAGTTTTTCCTATCAATTTCATAGCTATTTTGTTATGAAAAATCATGGTACTCTATTATCAAATGATGCCAAATGGTACCATTTGACTATGGTACCAAATGTTTTGTATAATTTCTGTAAGAAATTTCAAACATTTAGGAATTTACAACTGACAGTACGATAACAATAACAATATATTTAATTATGTTACTTTATGCTTTTGCTGAATTACCGTTTGTTTATTTCTGTTCGTTGCTGTTCAAATCGCCAGCTAATGGAAATGCAACCATATGTGTTTATAATTTTATAACAGGTTTTCTTCATATTTCTAATAATCTAATAAATTTATTAAAATTGTTTAATTCAATTAATTTATCTTTTTCCTTCACAAAATGGAATAATATAAATGAACTAAAGAACAATCCATTAGCACAATCCCTTTTATCCAAATAAAAATAAACAGATGCAACACAGTATATGAATTTTCTCCGTAAACTGCTTCATAAAAATTTATTGAAATATCACAATACTCATCATTATCATCATCATCATCACAGGAATGACCATCACCATCAGAAATGACCACCATCTAAATAATGTTTGTTACATCAACAGTAACCTGTCATATCAGGGGTGGATGATTTTTGATTTTTTTCTCGTTCATTTCATATTTCTTATTATGATCATTCTTTAAAATAGGTATGATCGGTGCTGTTGCTGTTTCGATTGTTGAAAAAGCGAGTGGTAGTGATACGGCAAATACACTTTCTATCATTTTTTCATTACTATTTCCTACTTATAATTTAAGTCTTTGCTTTTCGAAAACTTACACAAACGAGCATACACGTAAAGCATGTGGAATTGTTAATTGTTCAATTGAAGAAGTTCGTAAGATGGCCAAAGAATGTTGTGGTAATAGTGATGGTTAGTTTCTTTTTCAGACAAAACTTCATATTCCTATTGATTTATAAATAGATTACAAAGATAGAAATGGAAAACTAAAAGTTAGAAAGTTTTCATTTTTTATATATTATTTAGTATTTCGTTATTAAACAAAAGGATGTTGAAATTATTGAATAGATTGGAAAGGTTGCAAAAAAACTTTTGTGAAATAATTAAAAGATAGAAAGATAAAAATTATCATTGACATTATGAACTGATATGGTAGGATATGATATGATATGATATGTATTCATTTTGTGCATTTTTCTTTATCAATTTAATTATACTATTCTAATTTTAACTTCTTAATTGATAATGAAGCTATGGTTCAAATTCAATAATGTTAAGTTAAGCAAATATTTGGAAATATTCGAATTGTCTGAAATATCTAAAATTCGTATTATATTTTTAGAACGACTTTATATTGATAATATGCTAACAAGTACGGGTAAAATGGGAATATTATTAATGATTATATTTTTATTTCTTCATTCAATCTTCTTTTGGCTTCCTATTGCTGCTTATGAAATAAATTTTATTGGAATTATTAAACGATGGTTGCAAAAAAATATTAAAACAAATGATAAGGTTGGTTAATTAACCATTAATTAAAGATTAATTATTCTCTTCTCTTATCTCTTATTAAAGTAAGACAAAACTTAATTTTTCTTCTCACAAATTTTTTCGTTTTTCTTCATCTCATTTAAACTTCTATTTATTTTCTTCTCCATCTCATTATATTTATCATTGTTTAACTCGATGAAGCAGTTTCCATGATATCTAGAAATCAAAAGATTCTATTGTTTTTGAGAGAATAAAGAAAAATTGGACTAAATTTCAACTTCTCATAAATAATTAATTAACTCTAATAATAACAAAGAAATTCAACTGTAGGCATTTTTAGATATTTGATTCTTTCAATTGAAACGGTGAAAAAATAAGTCAATTTTTTTGCAGATAACTTGCGTAGAAAATTATCCAATTTGTGATGAAGATATGAATGTGATGATGGAAAGAGAAAAAGTAAATAAAATGACAAATAGCGATGCTTTGGTGATCGCTCGTAATCTCGAGAAATGTTATGGAAAGCTGAACGCTGTCAATAAGATTAATTTTCATGTTGAAAAAGGCGAATGCTTTGGCTTATTAGGTATATTATTATATATAACTATGTTATTCGTTGAACTACTCCTTAGGCTAATTTTAATTTAAAAGAATTTATCCATTTATGAAATTTTTTCTAACTGTAACTTAAATTTTGTTGTTATAAATATATTCTATCTTGGAAATCTATCGTGAAAAGATATCATTAGTATAAGGATTTTATTCGATATGAGTGTTTTAAAAATGTTCAAAATTTTTAGGTGTAAATGGTGCTGGTAAAACAACAGCATTTCAAATGTTAACTGGTGAAATTAAGAATTGTGCGGGTGATGCTTACATTCATGGATTCAATATTCAAACTCAATGGAGAAAAGTTTGATCTATTATTTTTTCAAACTTAACAACAGTAAATGATATAAATGAAATTACAAACCACCGTAATATTTGAATTTATTTACAACAAAAATCTTACTAAATTTTTTTTGCAAAAGTAAAACTATTATTCGTTGTGCTTTTTTAAGGCATATGATCATATCGGATACTGTCCACAGTTTGATGCAATTATTGATGAAATGACTGGCCAGGAAACGTTACAGATGTTTGCACGGTTACGTGGGGTCAGAGAGTGTGATGTTATGCGAATAATCGATTCGATGATTCATGCTATCGCACTTGATAAATATAGAAACAATATGATTAAAACATACAGGTTATTTTTAAGTGAGATTTTTTACATAGCTCTTTCATATCACTTCATTAATTATAGTAAAATTCCTAATATAATTTTTATTAGTTTATTTATATCCTATAATAGGATACAGTTATAGATATGTAGTTATAGATATAAATATAGTTATAGATATAGATATAATTATGATATAGTTATAGATATAGTTATGGATATAGATGTATAGTTATAGATAAGATAGTTTTTTGATACCTACCGAGTAATATTCTTAACTATGTTTAAGCATGCAACTTACAATTTCTTAGTGGTAAATGCAATATTTGACGATTTTTCACAACTTAACCTAAACCTTTGCTTAATTTGGATAATGGAAAGTTAACGTACCGTATTCGAAATGTAGAATAAGTAAATTTGTTCACTTAAAAAAAATATTCTACACCGCGGTATTTTTAGTTAGTATGCAATTCATTATAGTTTGGATTGATTATAAGATTATAAAATTTTGTATTAATTACAATCTTAGTTATATATTCAAAAAATAAAGCTAAGTTTATTTAAAATCACTAAAATGCCAGATGTTTGATATGCATATTCAAATTCTTTATTTTAGATATTAGCTATAAAAGGGTTCAGTTTTAGAGTTTAGCAATTTTATAGAAATTTTAAACTGTGAATTGTTACAACGAAGTTGTTAAACTTTTACTTGGCGGAACAACATCTGGGGCTTGATGGCTGAAATTGAAGAAGTGATCGGCGAGTTGCCGGTACTTCCATCCGATGTCACTTCCGACATAGAATTTCAAATTAAAGCAGTCAATGGACATGAAGGATCTGTTATGAAGAAGGGAAAATACAAAGGTCAAATTATGGGTTTGTTCACTAGTGGCGGTGATGCACCTGGAATGAACAGTGCGGTACGTGCCATAGTTCGAGTTGGTTTATATCTTGGTGCACGGGTATTCTGTATCCATGAAGGATATCAGGGTATGGTTGATGGTGGGAAGTTTATTAAAGAAGCTACTTGGGAGACAGTTTCTGACATTATCCAGAAGGGTGGTACAGTGATTGGTTCAGCACGTTGCAAAGATTTTCGGGAGCGAGCAGGACGATTGAAAGCAGCGGAAAATCTCATTCGACATGGTATTACATCATTGGTTTGCATTGGTGGTGACGGATCGCTGACAGGTGCCAACACATTCAGAAATGAATGGTCTGGATTGGTGAAGGAATTATTAAATGCAAAGGTTATTACCAAAGAAGATGCCGAGAAATGTAAATCAATTCAAATTGTCGGAATTGTCGGTTCAATTGATAATGATTTCTGTGGTACCGATATGACGATTGGGACGGATACTGCGTTGCATCGAATCACAGAAGCTGTCGATTCAGTCCGTTCAACTGCTCACAGTCATCAACGATGTTTCGTTATTGAGGTAATTTGCAAAAATATTTGAAAAGTAGGGACCAAATTTGATTAAATATTTGAATTGAAAGCAAAACATCAAATTATAATTTTTTCTTCTTTAAGGTCGAATTCTCTTTTAAGGTGATGGGACGCCATTGTGGATATCTAGCATTAGCCGCATCACTAGCACTGGATGCGGATTTCTGCTTCATTCCGGAATGGCCACCGCCAGGTCGTTGGGAAAATACTTTATGCAAAAAGCTAAAACAAATGCGTGAGGATGGAAATCGTGTCAACATTGTGATTGTTGCCGAAGGAGCCATTGATCAGAACGGAAAAGCAATATCGTCAAATGTGATTCGGGATGTAATTAAGAAAAATATGAAATATGATACTCGTGTCACAATTTTAGGGCATATCCAACGTGGTGGCAGTCCATCTGCATTCGATCGGTTGCTAGGTTGCAGGATGGGAGCAGAAGCTACGATAGCATTAATGGAAATGAACGATGAATCGGAACCCTGTGTTGTTTCCATTGATGGGAATCAGATGGTACGGATTCCATTGATGAAATGTGTGGAACGTACGAAAGCTGTCAAAACAGCAATGGATGCTAAGGATTGGGCAATGGCTCTAAAACTACGTGGTCGTAGTTTTCGACGGAACGTGGAAATGTACCGTACTCTATCTAAAATCTATAAACATGAACCAATATCGGAGGGCTTTAATATTGCTATTATGAACGTTGGTTCACCGTGCGCTGGTTGCAATGCAGCAGTGATGAGCTGTGTCCGAACGGCTATCCTGCAAGGATGTATCCCGTACTGCATCTATAATTCCAATGAAGGCCTTGCTTCGGGTCAGTTTCAAAAAATGGAATGGAACGATGTAACATTATGGTCAGCAGAAGGCGGTTCATTCCTTGGCTCTCAGCCTGCTCTTCCTAATGATGATACTCTACCATTGATGGCTAAGAATTTACTACGTTTCAATATCCACAGTTTGATTATAATTGGTGGTTTCAATGCTTATCACACATGCTTAATATTTGCTCAAAATCGTAAAAATTTTCCACCATTCCGGATTCCAATGTGTGTCATTCCGTCCACTATCAATAATAATGTGCCGGGCACCGGATTTACTCTTGGTGCTGATACATCATTAAATGAAATTTGTAAAATGATCGATAAAATCAAGCAATCAGCAACTGGTTCCAAGCGTCGTGTTTTTATTATCGAAACGATGGGAAACTATTGTGGTTATTTGGCCACTTTATCAGCAATGGCAAGTGGTGCCGACGCAGCTTATATCTATGAAGAAATTTTCAACGTACATGAACTGATCAATGATATACATGTCATTGCGGAAAAGATGAAAACTGGAGCTCAACGTTACTTGATAGTTCGGAATGAAAAAGCATCAGATAATTACACGTCTGAATTCATCCGACAACTATTTACCGAAGAAGGTAAAGGTATTTTTACAACTCGAACCAATATTTTGGGTCATACTCAACAAGGTGGCAATCCTTCACCGTTTGATCGACTTTTTGCTGCAAAGATGGGCGCTCGAGCGGTTGTTCATCTTCTCGGACAAATGAAAGAATTTAGGAAGACAAATCTTTGCCATCCTGGTACAGCAACACTACAGGGTTTAATTGGCAAATATGTTTGTCTAACACCAGTGGAAGAATTAATGGAAGATGCCGATTTCGCTCATCGTCTACCCATGGAACAATGGTGGATGAAGCTACGACCGCTGTTGCGTATACTTGCAAAACATGACTTTTGAATTTTTGCAAAAATACAAAGATTCAGAAAATCTGAACTTCTGAAAAAATCTTTATTGCCTGTGAAATGTACATAAAATACTTCAAAGTATTATTGATTACTTTAACAAGCTAATTATCAAACTAATATGAATATGCTGAGAAATATCGACCATAATCTGACCGTTTAACATCATTACATCATTATTAACTTTGGTCTTATTTATTTCTTCGTAAAAACAAAACTTTTCATTTTATTCATTGTCAGCTAAAGACCGCTAAACTATGCACGTAACATTGAAACTTTAATATTTTTAATTCAACTTCATCAAACTTTTTACATCCGATCGTATGATAGAAGATTTGCTTCACTTTTAAGATATATGAAATATCTATGAAAGAAATCACATAATGAATTTTTGGCTGGAAGGGATGATAGCATTTCTTGAACTTCAGAATTCTGCGTCACCTTTATTCAAATGATTGTTAACAGCGCTACTTGCAACGATATAAATACATAGCCGACTTTGTTTGAGAACTTCTACGTAACACAATGATATCAAATTATCATTTCAAAATATTATAACAGTATTTGCTTTGGGTGTAGTAATTTTTAAGAGTTTTCTATACAAAGTTACTTTTATTTGCATTATTAACAATTGCATATTAGCGAAGAACTAACCGTACTGCAGAATTTGCATATTTTAATTTTTGATATTTTGACAATTTAAATTTGTTATCGATCATATTAAGTATTTGATGATCATCTTTTGAATAAGACAATCTATGAAATATTCTTTTTAATTTAAGAGTTTTTTGTTTTTTATTTGGTAAAAAGTTTATAACGATTTTGATTGAACTTCTTAGTCATTTTTGTTCTTATCTGAAATAATTTATATTTTAACATTTTGGCTATACGAATTTTAATCAAGCAAAAAAAGGAAAACGAGGAAGGGAAGAGAAACAATTAGAATCGAAATCTTATTTAATAAAAATTTTAATTTCATTGGTGGCAATAAACGACGCTTAAGCCTTGGTGTTGCATTATTAACACTACCTGATGTTTTATTATTGGATGAGCCAACAACTGGAGTCGATCCAAATGCAAGACGTCTCATTTGGGATATTCTATCAAAAGTAAGTCCAAAAATTAACTTGAAAATGATTAGTAAATGGGAGAAGGCAGAAATAATTTCTTTGTCTATTTCAATATATTTTGTCTTAATGAAACACTAATAAGATAATTGATAATTTTTAAAGATTAGAGAAAGTGATACTGCCTTGGTGCTCACTTCACATAATATGGAGGAATGTAATGCGCTTTGTACACAAATTGCAATTATGACAAATGGTGTATTCCGATGTTTTGGCAGCACACAGTACATCAAATCAAAGTAAATAAATTAAAAAGAAACTCAATAATTTCTTAATGAAGTTGGCAATTTCAATGACAACCATAATTGTTATCCGATTTTTGTCAATAAATAATCAAACGTCTTTGAACACAATTCCGGAATAGATGTCAATGAAGTATTGTATGTTGCTTTTGGAAAAGTTTAAATTTATTGATATTAGTTATCGGTATAGCGGAATTTATCAAATTTCATCAATTACTTCCAGATACGGTAGCGGATATAGCTTGGCAATACGATTATCCACAAGTAGTCAGATTGAACCTACAAAAGAGTTAATAAAAGAAATGTTTCCTGATGCTCGACTAATGGTTATCGCAGATTTTTATTTAGAATGAGTTAAAAATTGTGGAAAAAGTTTATAATACTGCTAAGTCTTATCTTTCCACTATTCCAAATAAATTCCGGTATTAGTAAAGTTTGGGAAAGAATTTCAGGATGAGCATATATTGCATCTAAATTACGAATTATCAGTACAGAAAGAGCGAACATGGTCAACGCTTTTCGAAAATCTCGGAAAATTGGCAGAATCGGTGAATGCGACGGACTATTCGATCAGTCAAACAACTCTTAATCAGGTAAATCATTGAACATGCACATTAGAAGTTTGACACAAGACTTTAAAGTAAAGTAAAAATTTGTGAGTGTAAAGCATTTCTGGATGAAATCCTGTCTTGCAGGATTTCATCATCCTTGCATAATTGGTGTTATCATTTGGAATACAGATTAATTTTTGCATGAGTGCTTTTATTTTAATATCATTTAAAACAATCAATTCCAGATATTTCTTGACTTCTCAAGGAATGCGAGAACCGATATCATCAAATCCCGCTTTTGAAAAACGATTCAGTGGCAGCAATAATTAAACTGGAAATTCTATAATTAGAAGCACTTTAATGGCTAATAATCCTTCACCATCTTCGTCCAAATTGATGTAATTTTCATCTGACTGTCATTTTAAATAAAGAATTCTACTAGAAAAAAAGTTTAAAGAGCTATTTTTGGCTTAGCAAGATAAAACTAATTGAAATTTCAAATTCTATAAACCACAATTCTTATCTAATCGATTTCCAACCCTCTCTTTGACAAGAATATGGACGTTAAAATATTAAGAAGTATATACTAATAGTTAAAAATCAATTTTGATTGATAAAATTAGAATTAATCTTATCATTATCTGATGTGACTAAGTTATTACATATTCTATCCTGAAAATGTTTTCTTTCATAAAAGAAGGAATGATAATTTAATGCAACATTGCATTCGTAAGGGTGATACGAAGAAACTTACCTGTAAAGTGATTGAAGGATATACACCTTTTGCTAAGACGTAGTGAAAAACTTTTGACTTTCTTTTTGACAAGTTCATTTTCTTAGAAAACACAAAAAAATATATTAAGGGAAACTACCGGTCATAAAAATAAAATATTACATGAATCATTTAAGTCCAAAATAAATTTTGTGATCAAATTCTACAAAATCATTAGACATCAGACATTTCAACCGAAGAATAGTGATGGTTAAGTTAATAAGTGAAATAGAGATGTTACACAATGCAAATGAAATTACTGAATGATAAGCTGTTAATCAAACCATTAAGAGTTAACAGAAAAGACAACAAATTAATTAATAATCTATTAAAGAATAAAAACAATAGGAAAATATCAAAAAAAAGAAAACAAAGAATGGCAAGAATAATTAAAATTAATGATTGTTTCATTGCAAAATGCTACCCGCAAAGTAATCAATTTTTTCCATTGGATCCATTGGATTATAAAATAATAATAAAATGACTGGTTGGATAATCGATCGACGAACTGATTGATCTTCTTTATATTGCTAAAGTTAAATGAATGATGCATAAAGAAAAACTAAAATAATTCTATCGATTTAAAAGGAATTCAACGATGCAGAAATATGTAAGAAAATTGTTTATAGGTTTAGATTGTATACTGTAACGCATTCGCAAATTATAATTAATCTAATTTTCTCAGTCAAAATCAAAATCTGTCAAGAATTTTAATTTATTAAATTTCAAATTTTAATTATTTATTAAATTTATTAATTATTATTAAATTTATTATTAATTATTATTAAATTTATTATTAATTATTATTAAATTTATTAAATTTCAATTTAATAATGAAAATTTTGAAAAAGAATAACATTTATTATTCATCTTTTATTCATTTATTTGAGGAAAAATTATTCAACAAACTATAGAAATAATAAAATTAGCAATATTTTTCTCAATTCGAAATTAGAAATTTGTAAGATAAAAATTTTTAATTAAAATTGCTTTCATTGAATTCTATTTCTGTTCCATTATTGTTGTAATTGTTTTATTCATTAGTCGATTTATTACAATTTTTTCAACTTTCATAATATCAACTATCTATTTGATTTTTATATCATATCTCAAATATTATCAAACTGAAATACTAAAAGATGGACATCAGTAATCGAAGAAAAAAGCTACTATTCCTGTAGGAATGCAGTAAATAAGTAAACAAAAATGGAATAGCTAAATTAATAATATCCTCCGTTTTCCAAAAATTAACTTATTGTGGAAAATGATGATGAGTTCTGCAACAATGGCATGATAGTAAATAATATATTCATAAATTTGGTTAATATTTTTGTCGATATATATTAATTAATATTAATTGATTAATTAATATCATTAATTAATGAAATTATTAAAATGTTGAAAATAGTTGAGAATTTGAAGAGAAATTAATGAATTTACTTTTATAATTTGTATTGAAAGATAGTTGAGAGAAAAAAATTTTTTGATTTTAGACATTTTGAAATTAAATAATTTGAGAAAATAGTTTCTTCCAAAATTTGTAAAAAAATTTTTGATAAACAGTTATTGTCAGATAAGAGAGAGCAATAAATAGGATGATCCGATCGTTTTCTTATTATCTTTTCTATTATTATTTCTTTTTCATTTGTTCTACTCATTTTATCTTTCTTTCATTCAATTTTAGAAGTGCGGGAAAATAATTAATTAATAGAGGAAATGATTTGAATATATCAAAAATGTAAAAAAGGTCAGTCAGGTCATTTACTCAAAAATTCTATTACTAAAGTATAAAGTTTCAAATTCAAATTATTGATTGTTAAGAAAATGCTACTGAATATTGTTTCTTATCAATAATACTTTTGTGTGTTAAATCTTGATTTTTCTTAACTTTAGAAGATAATTTATCTCAATAATTTAATATTTAAAAATGAATTTGCCTGATTGATATTAAGATTGCGAATGATAAATTAATTAATTAAGGTGTCAATTAGACTTAACTATGAACATTTCATCCATAATTCATGTAAACATAAACAATTATAGTTTTAAGAACCAGCGATTAGTTTGTTTTATCTTTTATTCTGATCTTCTTTAATATGAAATTCGTCAACTTATAGTTTTTATAATAACTCAAGAAAATAAACCACCCAAAAAAAATCGTTTAAAAAATTTAAATAATTTGAAAGTGTCAAAAATGTAAAAAAAGGTCAGGTCAAAAAAGGTCAAAAAGGTCACACTCAGAAATTCTTTTACCAAAATATAAAGTTTACATTCAAAAATATTTGAAAAGAATTTTATACATTGAAAAAAGAATTTTTGAAATTTATTTCATTAAATTAAAGTTGCAATTTGCATAATTTATAATAAAGTAAATATATCACCGATATGAGAAAAAAGAATTTAATTAAAAAAAAAATAATTATTTTCTATTTTGATTTAGCTATAAAATAATAATACGATTAATGATCGAATTTCTTGTTATCATTTATATCACTTCTTCTCTGTTCATTCTCTCATACCTATTTATTTATAGTAAAGAATATGATTTTACAGTTCTGATTTAGATTTCGTGTGTATCTAACTCTTTTGTGTGTAATATTTACTACGTAACTATTTCATGCGTGTGTGTAACATTTATAATGTACATGACTTATTTTTCACTTACAAGCAGAACCGATAAGCCTATAACTGAAATATCATTGGGATACGATCACTGCGCAAAAAGATAACATTTTGCATGGATCAATTCTGCAGTGATCATTTATCGCTAAAAATTTGTTGGCATCAATTGACAATTACAGGTTCTTATGAAATTCTGACAGTTTGACTTCTTATTAAGCAAACATCGCCAATATTTCCTGCATTTTCCACTGCATGCTCGTCTTCTGTAATTCAAATATCGATGATCCATTTTATCAATTTGAAATAACTTGAAATTAAAATACATCTATTTCTGACATTCATAAGTTAAAATATAAATTTGAAACTTTAAAGTTTTTATCTTCCTTGAAATATCGAAATCTCTTAGTTGTAAAAGAGAAAAAAGTATTTTATCTTATATATCTATTGAATTATTATTTTTTTAATTAATTAGCAAAATGAGAAATAACAAAAAAGGAAATTTAATAAACCTTCTTTCTGCTATATTAGGCATAGCAATAAGGACGATTATAAATAACACAAGCAATTTGGTTGTTTTCGACATTGTTAAATTTCAATTGAAATGAAACCCTTCAGATAGATTGAAATCAAAGAAATAGAATTGATCGCGTCGTTAAACCAACCAACCAATCAACCAGAAAACCTTCGCCGACTGAGCAATATTACGCCTAAATTTATTTTTAAACAGCTGGATAATATGCAAATTTTAACAACAGCTATTTCCATCATAAGTTATATTTTATCAAT
This sequence comes from Cercopithifilaria johnstoni, assembly GCA_916381525.1. Lineage (NCBI taxonomy): Eukaryota > Metazoa > Nematoda > Chromadorea > Rhabditida > Onchocercidae > Cercopithifilaria > Cercopithifilaria johnstoni. The sequence continues at coordinate 40,359 of CAKAEH010001504.1, forward strand.
ATAATAATAAATTTTTGAGCCTTTAGTTAATATGCAAATTTGTTATGAAACAATACATTTACGTTAAAAATATTGTAATAGTGATTGGTAATTTATCTGGAAAATGAATTGAACAGTTATGGAAGAAGTTCATCGTTAAACATCGATACAGTGACACTTTTGGTTTGGATACAATATGATTGAACACAATAAAGAACTTTGAAATTTACCTCGGTTGAATCTTTGCAAGATATGAAATTTCAAAAGTTACAATCAAGTCTTACTATATGCAGTGATAAATACTAGATAATAAGTAAATGATATCAAGCTTAACGTATTACTATATTTCGGTGGAAGCTGTTAGCGAATCAGTATGCTACTTTTATATTATTATGTTACAATTATCTGTCGCACAACTGACAGTAAGCAAATCTAAGTAATTAAATTATAATTATGGAGACACATTATTTGTTTCAAAACTGCAAAACCTCAAATGATAAGAATCGCGGTGGCGGTGGAAACTGTTAGCGAATCAACATGCTACTCTTTAAATCAGGTAAATCTCTTTAAATCAATATTATATTGGGTATAATTTTATTGATATTTATGTGAATCTTAAGGATGTTCTTAAGAGAGCACAGGATTTTCGAAGTGATAGTTTTTGCAGCAGAAAACTGTTGCAATACTATGGTACATGGCGATGTCATTGTCGTACTATAGTTTTACATAGCGATGAAATCAAAATCAAAGATTTGTCCAAACATTTGATATAAGATATAATACTGATAATTATTTATGAATTAAAGTTGGGACTAACATATTAAATTTGAGGTGAGGCACATACGTATAATTTAAGTTTTTCGTATAAAAACAAGTGCTAATGATATCAATCATTTCTAACATTTACCAATTACCATCATATTCTTCCTTCTTTTTTACCTATAAGACTCTTTATAATGTNGAGTCTTATAGGTAAAAAAGAAGGAAGAATATGATGGTAATTGGTAAATGTTAGAAATGATTGATATCATTAGCACTTGTTTTTATACGAAAAACTTAAATTATACGTATGTGCCTCACCTCAAATTTAATATGTTAGTCCCAACTTTAATTCATAAATAATTATCAGTATTATATCTTATATCAAATGTTTAGACAAATCTTTGATTTTGATTTCATCGCTATGTAAAACTATAGTACGACAATGACATCGCCATGTACCATAGTATTGCAACAGTTTTCTGCTGCAAAAACTATCACTTCGAAAATCCTGTGCTCTATTAAGAACATTCTTAAGATTCACATAAAGCAACTGTAATATGATTATTACTAAATCTTTAAAAACTGAATACGATCCAAAATTAAAAAATTCGAAGAATTCCGAAGAAACGCTGGTTATACTCCTCCTATACTTTCACCTCGAATAATACATAGTACGTTTTAACTGCCTCCTATCCCAATTCATAAAAACTCTAAAATTCTAAAATGAAACAAGTGATCCTTTCATAATCCACTTTTATATTAAGCACATTTCTACAAAATCAAAGAAGTGTATGAAACAAAAGGCATCTATAATATATTATAACAGCAAACAATAATGAATCATTGCAATGGATGACTATATGAAAGATAAGAAAATAAAAGCATAAAACATGCGAATATTAGATACCTGAAAACAGATATGTCCATAAAGACATCAAAAAAATTGTACAATAATACTTCATTTAACTAAAACATCATCAAACACTTTTCAAAGTGCAGAATATTATACAGTTACGTTGAAAATAGGAGCATATTATACGATACAAGCCCTGACAAGACAAATAGGCTAACATGAAAACTTGAAATATATAAAAATAAAAATTTCTCATATCAAATCTTCATATAAAGATACGTGAATACTAACTATTACGATTAAAAAATTCTCGGAAGTATTAGAAAAATCAATATAATAATTTGAGCTTTAAAGATAATAAAGTGTGCAGTACAAACAGCTTGATTCTTTGTTGTGAATTTAAATTTCGATTTTATATTCCTAATACCAATTTTCACAACCGAGCTCCTAACAGCATTACAACAATCCATCAAATTATTAGATCGCTATAAAAATAATTAATTTACATATTATCCTTGCGTCGCATTTCTCTTAAGATACATATACTTGTCTCCTGACATTTCCTTAAATTGAAATCGGTTATTCCTAGAGTTAATGGCTGTTGCTTCTGAAAATAATCTAAACCTCGACCAATCCGATAGGTCCAACCATTATCAAATCTGAAAAATGATTTCAATTCAAAAAAAGCCCGTTTTGGAAGGTAATATGAAAAATTTGATGGTGGATACTTCTCGTCACTCAAAATAAATACCAGTTGCCAGAGGAAAATCACGACGAATGTGGTCAATATAAGAAGGCACGTTAATTGAAAAAAGCGAACAAAGCCATGACATAATCTATATAAAGGCAATCTTCGCAGTTAAAGAAAAAATCTCGAAATACGGTTTCACCGGCTTAAATAGAATAAAAGTATGACCTAATTTCCCGATCATGCATGGTACCGCTATATTTCATTTTCAAAACTATATCTCGTAACATAAGATCAATCCTCAGCTGTCTCAATTGCAGCCACAGCTCCCGTGAAGCAGTTTGTTCCGCCTGTGTGCAAAGCACAATTTCACGAAGGTTCGGTGCTCCTGACACCAACAATTCGCAGAATGCAACTAGGTTTATAATCTGAAATGAGAGAATTTCAATAATCTAATACTTTTTTTTCCAAAACGTGCCAAACTACCGCTTAATAAAAGATATGTTGTGAAACACTACCAAGTTCATCTCACAACTCTATTTAATTCCCAATGTCAATGAAAAGATACTTTTGTTTGTCAGCAGCTATAAAGATGTGTAAAGCTTACATTAAAAAAGCTATTTTAATTTTAAAAGGCAGGCTACGTTTCCAACAAAAGATAATAATAAATAGTTTAGTTCGCTCGAGCGATTTCGAATTGGAACAATTTGGAAGAACGAACTCAAGTTAAAGTGTTGAATAAGGCCTTGGAATTTCTATACACTATCCAGTCGTAACAAACCTGTGATTTATTTCGCAAATATGGTTCATCGATGATAACCGACTTTAACCGTTCATCGATGCCATCATTGAAGATCATATCATAACCAAAACCCGTAGTACCATCTTCGATCCGAAATTCCTTCACTAATTTTAAATTAAATTGCTTTCGCTCTAACAGATTGTCTGATGCTTCAGCTTCAGCGAATACAGCACCCAAATTAAAGCTACCTAAAGAAAAAATTATTGGATATGGTGTGATTTCACAATACCTCTCTATGCTACAAGCTACAATAATGGGAATCAATATCCAGGAATGGACAAAAAATCCGCTTGGTTATAATAAATATAAATATGTGGTTGCAATAAAACATAAGTTGTGGTTATAAAAACATATGGTTACAAATGCTTACAAAACAAAGAGCCATCTTCAACTCAGAACTTCGTTTGGATAAAAAAATTGCAATGTATTCGTGCCATGATTTGAAGCATGAGATTAAGAATTAAGCAAGGAAAAACATATTACCGATAGTCTGTCGTTTTTTCGTCGCGCCATTTCCTGTCTGAATATTATTTTCATGTGATGCTTCAGATGTGCATTCAGATATTTGTTCAATATCTTTGAGATCTTCAAAAAATAACCTTTTACTGAATAATGGATAAAGGAAATTATTTCAGCAGCATTTATTCCTATGTTCGGTGTAAGATTATCAAAGATAAGATTATATCTAATAATAATGGTAGATGATAGTGGAGATGTTGTTAATGATAACAACGAGAATAACTGGAAAACAGTGCCATTAAAGTTTTAGTCTTGCTCAAAATTCTTCTTAAAATTCGTCCACAGATGAATATTCATATCATCAGAAACTGTACTTTGTTTATTCATTTCACTAATCAATGAATTTCTCCCCAAACAATCTGCTTGACAAAATTATACGTAATTTAATTAATCATGCATGAATATGTCGTGTGCCCACCTAATGTTAACATGATAAAATGAAATTCATTCCATAGAATTCCTTCATTTGCTATTGCAGCAGCTTGCGAATTAAAATTACACAAGCAGTCATGTTGTATACTGTTGCAATGATACATGACTGTATACCGTACTGACTGTAACTTGTAGTATCCCCTTAAAAGACATAGGACATTACGATACGAAAACCTAACTATTAATAGAAGTTGCATACTGCGACCCGTTGTTGATGCTATCAGCTGTTATTGGCTTATCCATTCTGTAATCCATGAAAACCCTCCAAAAGGGTAATCCGCCACCGCGATTCTTATCGTTTGAAGTTTTGCAGTTTTGAAACAAATAATGCGTCTCCATAATCATAATTTAATTATTAGCTGCAAAATTTTCACATGTAAAAATGAATTATGCAATAAAAGTTGATAAATATTAAAGTTTTTAGCTTTATCCAAGCAGTTTATTATCCGTTTAACATTGCTACATAAACCTTTTTATTCCTTTCCTAACTTTATCATAAATATATCGGGCTTTCGTATCGGAGTGAGAAGAAGTAGGCGGAAGAAACTAAAATAGTGTCAAGTGAGACAGATAAAAATTGCACAAGTTTTAAGAAATTCGAAAATTTCAAATAAACCTCAAACAAAAGAAAGTATTTCACTACAACCAATAGTAAATAAGTAAGGATCTCCCCTTTGACCTCTCCTCTCTGTAGATTTTTCTATAAATATTCTCGGGAAATTTGCCTTCCCTTCTTCTCTAACCGTACTAAGAATCGTATCATCCTCTTCCGTTAGTAGTTTTTCTAACCGTAAGAATGGTATAGAAAGACATTCTTTTCTAAACGTTAATCTCTATTTCTCCTCTACTGCCACACTCCTTTACATTACCCTAATCATATTATGTGTCTCTAGAAAATACACTCTCCACTTCGAGAAACTTTTCGGGTCACAAGTCCTGCGTCCCAAAATACCAGCAAGAACGGCCCGGAACAAATATTTTGTACATGCAAAAGGAATAAACTCCTAATTCCTTGAGAGAATAACTCCTCGGATAACTTCTTCGTAAGGAAGAACTCCTCGGTATTTTCGCCTTTTTCCATTGGGTATACCGGTGCACTTAGTGATGTTTCTACAAGTATATATATTTATACAAGTAGTGTTGTCCACACGTATCATTTGAGTGGCTAGTGATATATTACATGAACGTTGCATTTTTTTTTCTTTACGCTTTCATTCATTATTTTTTACATCTTTAATTTCAGATTTCCACAACTGTATCACAAAAAAAATGGAATCACAATTGGAGAAATTAGCAGATGAAATGTGGGATTTGGTTTTTTTATATTTATTACGATTTTGCCGGTGTATATGTAGACATACATGCATGTAGGAAAATGCATTCCTCTCACTTCAAACTAGGCTATAGGCTGTAAAAGCAATAACTGAATTATAAAGGAAATATATAGGTTGCATTCCTTCGAACAGAAGTAACGAATTATATTATGAAATAACCCAGTAAATCGCGCAGTGCTTCTAAATATATTTGTATTAACTTTGTGAATATTTAGACATAATGCTCAATGCTTTAACAAATGGGATTGAAGTATCCCTAGGAACTTTGTGCTTTATGCAATAAGTTAGCAGATACAGTGTACTTCTACTTGATCTCTTAGCAAAAAAATACTGCAGTTTAAGAATTTTCCCAGCTGTATTTAAGTAATAGAATAAACTCTAAGCAAAATAAAAAACTGATCGAGGTGTAATGAGCAGTTAACGCCTTCTGCTTCCAGAGCGTCCAGAGAGGAAATGAAAGGGGTGCTTTGTGCTGATGAATCAGGCTTAAATGTATGTAGTCGTGGAACACTCAACAATGCAGCGGGTAATGCAGCTGTTGATTTATTGAAACTTGCTAGCAGTCTGGAACCAAATTTACCCACATCATCCATTGTCATTGAGCTTGCAGGTTTTCCGTCTATTCATTTTCTCTATTCTAATGAAAATTATCAAATTATTACTGCGATGAAAAAATTCATTAAGATATTATCAGTCACTAGGAATAATAGTAGTAATTGAGTTGTGATGGTTTTATTGGTACGCATGATTAGTAATGGAAATGGAAACTACTCGAAGTTTTTGATAATATAATACGAGATTATTGGACAAGCAATCTTGAGCAACGTTTGAAGCACGTTCTCATGTTACTATTATTAATAAATATCTCAAAATATTCTGTTTATAGTGAAATCATCCCATTATTTGTTGGTTTCGTTGATTTAGACAGAAATGCCAAAAAATCGGGAAAAAAAATTATAGGTATCGATGGCAGTGTACTCTCCATAACAAAAGAAGGAGCCTTAACAACAGCGATACATCGCGCTGACAGGAAGAGTCGTGATTTTGATTAGTTTGAATATCCGAATAGATCTAATAGGTCAATCTAGAATCGCTCTTTCAGAGTTATAGCCATAGCTTGTCTCCATAATGCCCTACAAAACGGTCATAAGCATGGTGCGATGAGCAAAATCCAGCCATAATATATTTACAGTGTTTTAAAAAAGCGTAGGAAATATTATAAATTATTAAATATGAACGTTTTGACACATTACCGAAAAATCAGTCAAATGGTGAGTAAGCTGATAAAATCTCCCTTAACATATTAAGCTTTTCTCCAGAGCGCTGTCGGCGGTGTGCACATATTGCTACCAGATCGATCAGTTAGTTCGCTTGAATGCCTTTATCATATTTTTCGTTTAAGTTGTTTCATGTGTTTCCATCCGTATGGTCGGTCCTACCACATCGTACATTCCCCGACATTAGTGCATGACGCATGGAGAAACTGAACATTCTATTCCGCTTCATTTCAAAGTTTGTATGCTTCTAATATTCGCTTCTAATTGTTATAATCTAGTAGTTTCCAAATATGATCCATTACTTGCGTTTTGAGTGAATTTCTGGGTTGAATGTGTTTTCTTTGAAAGTAATAAAGCATTTTAATCGTTAAATCGTCATTATCACGACAACCATATCACTTTCACTCATCCGTGGTAATTTTTTATTTTATTTACAAAATCATGATGCACATCCAGAACAAACAATGGAAAAAGATGTGCCTCTTCGCCGGAAATTTCCGACAATAGAAAAACAAATGGAGAAAAAAAGGAACATTATCGCAATGAAACATTACACGAAGTAGGAGACACAATTTCGAGTCGAATAAAAGAAATCCCACATTTAGACATTCCGGAAGGTGTAAATGTTGCGCACACCAAAAAAGAGCAGTCTTAAATTGTAGGAAGCATTTCATCAAAACATTCCAAAATATTATCTTACATATCAATAGGAGAAGGGAATTTGTTGACGTGTTGAGTTCATTTTAAAATGTAGAATTCAGTAATATCCAGCAACAATGATTTAGAAAGATCAGACCGTAAACACGGTTACCGTCCCGGAATGGTGCTTATGTGACAACAGATGAAAGAAACAGATGTCCCCAGCGTCACAGCAAAAAAATAAAACACACAAGCACCATTAATACTATTATTGTTAATAGTAATAGGGCAAATCATAACTGCTAGTCTGTAGTATTTATTTATTATATAGATGCCTACTTACAAGTATTTATCGACAAAACTACCTTATCCCATCATAAAATTAACCCTGAAAGACCGATCTTCCCAAGCCTTGACAACATTTCAAATTGTGTTATGATCATTATATAATAGCAAAGATAATCCAGCCATTGTAAGATCAAAGAGAAAAAAACTCGGAAGATTTCATTCAGCATGAAGATTTTAACGGAAGGCCTACTTTTTACAGAGACCAGTAACTTATGTAAGGATGTGAAAGTCTCAGTGAGGTAATCTAATGCTCAATGAAAAAAGAAGAAACAGGCCTGTTTCGCAGAATAAATGTCGCTGATCAATAAATGCATTAATCAAATAATCCCTATCAAAGCGATTATATATATTATCAGATTTGGATGATTTGGATCGCTGATGTGACGAAACTATTTTATGAAAAGAACCTCAGATAAATTTTCATTCCCGAATATACTGTCGATTTAGTCATGTCCTGGTCATTCATCAAACTTAATCTAAACAAAGCAAATGGCGTAAGAAATATGAAAAATTCGAGTGAAGAAATTTTCAGCATTAGTTTATATAGCTACAAATCTATTGTATCACATAAAATGATTGTCAAAATTTTAATTGCTATCAAAAAAAAATCCAAATCCACCACTATCAGGAATGTATATATTTACGAAGCACTACTATCTACCTTATCACCTATTGAATGAATTCGAGCAATTGAATTACCTTTTTAATCTAAAATGTAAATTTGTTTATTGAACGAAAATGACCGAAGACTACTATCAGGCAGAAATTTTGTTAAGTAATTATGTTGGAAAAGATGTACGCCACAATGAAATAACAAAAACAACAAATGAAAAGGAACGTTTTTCAAAACGTGCAACGTATACTACATAAATTCACTGACCGCTGCGTATGTCGCATTTTGAACAATAAACAATTAAGACATTCGCTGCATAGATTGTTATGTAGAAAGGAGAAAAATACATTCAAAAAATTTTTCATTCATTCAGTAAATTATTTTAGGAAGTGAGAGATAATTTTTGTATTATATGTACATCAATCAATATTTAAAACATTTTCAACATTGCACTCTACCTGAACAAAATCCATTTCCTATTTCAGTTATACCTAATTACAACATCAATGGAATTCAAATTGTCATGTTAAAAAATACAATAAATTTGATGCTAAAAATGATTATTTTATTTTGAGTTCCTTATATTCCTTTAACTTAAATTTACAATTTTAGATCATTAAATTCTCACAATTCTGCAAACTAATTTCTTGAAACATTTTTCTCCTTCTTCTTTCATAAAGAATATAATCTTAATCCCAACAAAATTAATCTGCTCCCTCTTTTGAAGAGTATTTTTTTCAAAAAGAAGTACGCATATAAAAAGTGATATGATAGTGATAGTTGCTGATTCTCGATCTTGAACACAAGAATAGAAAAACAATCACTTGCATTAGAACAATTTCTTTATACTTACACACTTTTCTTCAACTGATAAGTTGTAAATCAACGAATTCAGCAATAAATAATCGAAAATCAGCAATTATCATCAGATAAAAACGAAAGAACCGTTAAAAGCATTCAAAATTTACAGGAAGAAAGTAAAAGGAAGGACATGATACGGAAGAAAAATAAATTAAATGTAAATGATTATCAACTTACTCTGTCACTTACCTCCTATCCCTTAATTATTAAAATCTGAAATTTATACTGCAAGAAAAAACTGTTTTCTCTTTTGAGAAATTTTAAAAAATATGTAAATTTTATTTTAGCACATGCATTTTTTTTGAAATATTACATGTAATTTTGCTGACAAACTGGCTCTTCCCCACCTTAATTTTGTAAATTAAAACAACTCTTCCCTATCTCAGAAGATATTATAATTTACAAAGTTCAATTAATTAAAATTGGCCCAATTGATAGTGAGACAAATTCACAGTTTTCTTTTGAAGACTGAACACTGAAACATTTTGCAAAAATATAATACCAGTAAAAAAAGCTAATAAACACTTAAAATTGGGGAGAAGCAAACAAACAACGAAATTTATGAACCAAATTAAGAAAAAAAGGAGAAAAACAGGCATTCATTTTTTAGGTTGTAAATGTTTCTCTTAAATCTTTTACATTCTTCGTTATCTCCCATTCTCATTCAACAGTTACAACAAATTTGTCTGAGATATGGTTAAAAAACAAAGCAAACATTCCTAAAGGCATTTTTTTCTCTCTTTCTGCTTAATTTTGCTGCATTTGTGAGATGGTGGTGGTGGTTGTTAGGGTGGTGATGGTGATTGTTAGGGTGATGGTGGTGGTTGTGGTGGTGGTAGTGACTGAGTGGCGTAGATAATTTGACCAGATGATGCTTGATTTGTTGATACCGCAATACCACCACCACCACCACCACTACTACTACTACTACCAATAGCACCGGCAGCAGCAACAGTAGCAGCAGCAGCGGATGCAGCATCTGTATGCATAGCAGCTAATTCTGGTACAAAATTTTGCAACGGTGTCGCTGATGTTACCACTGCACCAATCATATTCGGATCAGTTGTTGCCTGTAAATAAATAAAAGGATCTTTTTTTCGCTATCTTTTTTCGACAAATTTCTGAAAATTTTAATATCTAACATGTTAAAAAATATGTGTTAGTAATTCGTGGTATGGTGAGAAAAAAAGAAAAAAGTTCTGCAGCTATCGTTTTGCTTACCAACTAAAGTTCCTGATGTGTGACATCGAAGTAACAGGTGACGTTTAAATTTCGAAACAAAACTTCTTTGGATGATAATTAAGCGATCGTGCACACTGCAGTATTAAACGGAATGTTATCTTATCAATCATTCGTGAATTTAAATACGAAATTGCCGGGAGATTTATATTTCTGCATACGTTTTTTTTCTTTTTTTTATTGCGAGATAATGTGTTAATCCGTAATCCATTTTAATCGTTATATTGTAGGAGCAGTTTATAAAATGATGAGATTAGAATAAAATCAGATCCACAGTTTATTCGATCACTACGTTATCTTCCATTTCTAAATAATAATATTAATATTATGCAAAAGAAAAATGAAAAATGAGACAGACAAACAAACAAACTAACTAACCTGGACACCATATGGCCATGGATAGAGTGGAACTGTATAAGTTTGCATAGCAACCTGAGGAATTGCTGTACCAGCTGGTGTTTGATTCGCTGTTATACTTGTACCCGGTCCAATATTTGTCAATTCGGCTGATGGATGCAACATCGCATTAGCACCTTGAAGTGATAAATTTTGCATTTGAGCAGCAAGGTTCCCAAATGGAGCATCTCCATAACCTGTAATTTCAAACAAAAAAATTATCAAAAATTCTTATAATACTTAAATGCATTTCGTTTGGTAGATATGATTTAAATCACTCTTGACAATTTGTATCATTTCCATTTTTCCCTTTTAATTTGTTCAATTAATCTTTTATATATTACAACAACTTTAAACACTTTCTTTTTTCGCCAGATAAAAAAGTCGTACATTTTTTGCGGTATAAATTATTCACATATTATAACACATGATTTCCAAGATCATCCTGCAAAGAGATTTCGTAATGAATTTACCTGAGAAAACATGATATTGAGGATGTGCACTGTAAACGTAAGGCGATGGTGGTGTTAATAGGTATTGATAGTTTGGATTGGTGCGGATATACTGCCCGCTTTGGTCATATGGTGGTGTTGCAAAACATGGTTGCTGAAATGATGAAAAATTAATCCTTCGCAAAAAAAAAACTGTTAATAAACAAAAACAAAAAACAAATTAAAACTTACTGTAATCTCGAGATGTGTAAGGCTACTATACAATCCTGGAACACTTTGTAATGGTCGACTTTTTGTTTTCTTATTACTATCAGCATATTTTACCATTAATGGTAAATTGCAACCCGGAATTATTTTTTTTCCATTCATTTCCTATAAAAAACAAATATCAAGTGTGAAATTTGCAGGAAAAAAATCTAGTAGAAGTTGAAGAAAATTTCAATTGTTTTGAGATAAATTTACTTTGATAATTTTTGCGCACAACTCTTCATTATCCATCCGTGCGAACCCAACACATCTACTCGAACCATCACCATTCTTTAATACTCTTGTACTGATTGTTGAACCATAACTTTCCAATAACTTTTGCAAATCTCTTTCTGTATAATTCGGTGGCAAGTTTGCTAAGTACAAATTTGTTGGATCTTGTTCCTGTTGCTGAAAGAGGCTATTTTGGTTGTTTGGACTCAGCGCCTGCAATGAAAATTCGCTTGTTAAATGTTTCTTATAAACAGTGTTAAAAAATGTCATTCACTCGAAACAGCTGCTGGAAAAAGGACTTATTAAAGCAATTAATAAATTACGGGTATAACAAAACAAAACAAAACAAAACAAAAACAAACAAATGTTACAATTCTTTCCTCTCGTCTTTAAATTCAGTACTTCATACAATCTCTTTTTTGCCTACCTTTTCTCGTGGCAATAACCTATCATCCTTAATTTTCAACAAAAATAAATTGGAAAAAGTTGGACTTTTTTCAAGAAGTTCAATTTGACTTCTTTTTCACAATTCATCTAGAAAAAAATTCCTCTATCCTTGTTCCCTTTTCGGAAAGTGATAGAATGAAGGTGAGATGAAGCAAAGCAATTTTGTGTTGCAACTTGTAAACTTTCCAATATTAATTTTTTATGATAATGCTATCCATTCAAGTACTCCAATACGAATTTTTCAAATAAGTAT
>CAKAEH010001505.1:0-52629 GCA_916381525.1 Cercopithifilaria johnstoni
ATTAAGCATCAAAGGTATTTTTCACATTGTAAATTGCAAAATTAAATTTCTTAATATGGCTCCTGATTTATAGCTAAAGAATATAAAATATATTAGTATTGAATTGAAATTTATATCAAAAATGATTTCTATATATTATGCATAGCATATTTAAAGAACTTCATTCAAATAATTTTTATCAAATTAATATATTTGATCTTTTATTAGTGATTTTTTTCTTTTGATTATTTTACATTCAAATTATTTATCTAATCACTATTTGATTACTCATATAAATTTTGATCATTTTACATTCAAACCAGACGTTTTTACTTGAACATCTGGATTAGATCACTTTGCATTCAAACAACTACAAATCGCTACCGTTCGTTTTAAATCAGTTAATTATTTCCATCACTTTGCATTCAAACCACCACAAATCGCTATCGTTCGTTTTAAATCAGTTAATCATTTCCATAAATTTTTAATCGTTCCTTTTTCTGTTTCCATTTTTTTAAATAAAATTTAATATTACAAAAAATAGATTGAAAAGACAAAAATGATGATATCTTTTTCTTCACGATCTTCTCATCTTCTCTTCTTCGCCTTTTTCCGTTTTTCCGTTATCTATTCATTAGTCTTGTTTATTCATAATATTTTTGCCTTTTGCTATTGCTAATATTGAAATCTGGAAATAAATTGAATTGTCAAATAATCTTATGATATGTGAATAAATTGAATTTTGATATGATAGTAAGATTTGTGGAGAATAAATTAAATTTTTAAATTAATCCTAAAATTTTGAGAATAAATTAAATTTTCAAATTCACAAATAATTCATATCATTTTATTTATCAAATTTAATTTATCACATAAAATTTCATTATTTTCAATGTCATATTTATTGTAAAAAAAAATTTTTTTCTTTGTTTTATTTTTAGCAATAAATTTTATTTACTAATTAACTGTTTCATATTTCTTTCTTTTGTTTCTTTTTATTATCTAAAATTTTCCTCGATTTCTATACTTCCATTATCATTTCAAATTTTGACAGTTTATACGATTGATTAGTAAAAAGATTATTTTTCAAATATATTTAAGAAAAAAAGAATTTTTTTTTTTAGATTTTAATTATTTACATTTGTTTATAATTTAATTAATGTAATTAAATCGTTGTTTCATTTAATTAATAAATTTCGTTAAAATTACAAATATAATGTTATATGTTATGCTATTTTTATTAATAATAATTTTCGTCGCCACTCTTTTTTCTTTTTTTCATTCAAAAATTTTAATTTAAAACAAAAAACATTTTTTTTCTTTCTATGTTTCAGACGATAAGTATAGGCCACTTTGGCTACAAGGTGGTATGACGATTGGTACAGGTAGCATTGGACTGCGTAACAGCAATCGCAGTACAAAAAATGCAAAATATAGTTCAAGCAAAATTCGTTGTAATCAATATGGTAGTGGTATTACGGGAGGAAACTCTATGCTTGGTAACTTTTTTTTTTTTTGTAAAATTTTGATTATAAATAATTTAATTAAAATTAAATGAAATTAATTAAATCATTGATGATATAATGAATTTAAAAAAAATTGAAACAAACGAACAAAATATCTTATATATGTACATATACAATAACTATTATTTGATTAATTCAGATAAATTCCGAGCAATTATTCGTTTTCTCTCTCTCTCTCTCTCTCTCTCTCTCCGTTTAATATAAAATTATATCATCAATAAATGAAATTTTCGATATATTTCATGGCCTTCAAGAAATGAAAGATAATTAGACGAGGGAAAGGATGAAAAAAAAATTATAAAATATTTCAATTTCCATTTGCATGATCATTTAATAGAATTTTTCTATTTTTAATTTTTGATTTCAAATTTTAAAATTTGCATGTACAAATTTCCTATCACTGATATACAATGTATTATAACGTTTTATTGATTTTTAATTATTTTACAGTTACGGCATTTTAGTAGCAGTAATAATATTGGGAATAAATGTTTTGAAATATTGAACTGAAATGAATATTGTTTATAGGAGGTCAACCGTTATGTGGTTTACCGGGCGGATCAAAAGGTGAAATAAAGCATCGTTTTGAAATTACTAAAAAGCTTGGATCAGGTACATATGGTAAAGTATCGCTTGCTTATGATCATAAAACTGAACGAGAGGTTTTTTTTTGCATCGTTTTTATTTTATTTTTACCCAAATCTTCCATTCCACTAAATTATATGTTGAAAATTAGTGACAGCTTAAGGGGAAAAAAATTTTTTTATTTCAGATTGCTTTATATATTAATATTTTAATTTCAGGTTGTTGTGTATAATAATATCGTAATTTCAGGTTGCTGTAAAGCTTATTAAAAAGAGTGCTATTGAAAATAAGCAGGATCTGGTAAGAATTCGAAGGGAAATACGAATAATGTCTGCATTGAATCATCCAAATATTATACAAATTTTTGAGGGTTTCTTTTATTTACATTCGGTAAAATCCTTTCATTAGAAATTTAAATTAACGCAAGCTTTGCTTTAAATATTTAATTTTAATTTGCTACTCTCTCTCTTTCTCTTTCTTATAAATAATTAATATTAAATTGTTTGTTTTAACAAATTTAATAATTTGACAATTTAACAAATTTCAAAGAAAAAAAAAGGTGAATGAATTTCAGTATTTGAAAATAGGGATAAAATAATACTCGTGATGGAATATGCATGCGGTGGAGAACTATACGATTATGTGAGCACATATGGATCACTTCCAGAATCTGAAGCTCGTCGAATTTTTCGTCAAATCACTTCGGCTATTCTTTACTGTCATAAAGTAATTTTTTCATTATACGTATACCTGATAAAAATAATTTAAGTCTTAATTAAAACAAACGAAAACAAAAAACATTATGCAATTTTAACAATAAATAATTTAAAATAATTTATTCGATTTTTTGTTTTTAATTAAAATTTTATTAAATTACAGAATAAAGTGGCACATAGAGATTTGAAATTGGAAAATATTTTGTTGGATGCGAATAACAATGCCAAAATTGCCGATTTTGGACTTTCCAATTATTTCTCCGACAAAACACTGTTGAATACATTTTGTGGTAGTCCACTTTATGCTTCACCTGAAATCATTAATGGAACACCGTATAGAGGCCCTGAGGTTCATATAATTTCTCTCATTTGTTTATTTAAGCTAAACTTTCTTTTTTTTACAATTTATTTCGATCAAACTTATTTACCTATTTAGTTATTTGACCTTTTCATTTGCTGAACTGAAAAATTTTTTTTAATTAAAAATTTCTTTTTCAAAATAAAGAAAGTCGTGAAATTGTGCAATTTCAGCAGATCATTTACTACTAATTATGAATAACTTAGAATATATAAATTATAGGTGGATTGTTGGAGTTTAGGAATTCTTCTCTACACACTTGTTTACGGGTCAATGCCATTTGATGGTCGTGATTTCAATCGAATGGTTAGACAAATTAAACGTGGCGCATATTTTGAGCCTGATACTCCATCAAGTTTGTTTTATATCAGTTGAAATTCATCTGATTTTCTCTTCTTTTTGTTTTTCCAATATTTATTTTTTACAGAAGAAGTAATAATAAATTACAAGGAATAAAAATTTTCACACAATTAAAAATTTTCTTAATTTTCTCATCATCTTTTTTTTTAGCTGCTTCAATGTTAATTAGAAATATGTTACGAGTGAATCCAGAAAGACGAGCGGATATTGACGAAATTGCCAGTCATTGGTGGTTAAATTTGGATGAAAATATGCCTGTAATTCAAGAACTTCCAGAAAATCAGGTTAGATTATTTTAATTAACGGCAAATACTTTTTGCTATATTAAAATGTTACTTATGTGAAAGTATCGGAAAATTGCAAATTTTAGATTATCGATCATACACCATTAACTGATCGAGCAGAAACGATGGTAGTACAAGATTTGGCTGATGAAGCTGATGTATTCATGGATTTTGGTCATTTAAGTCCTTCGACTAGGTTTTCTTTTTTGAAAATTTTACTTTTGCATTTTTGATATGACAATTTAAAAAAAAAAAAGGTAAATTTACTTCAATATGCGTGCAATTAAGAAATTACAATTGTTAAATTATTTGCAGACTTAAAATTGAGGAATTTCGTAGACGACGTAAAGAAGCTGAAGAATATATTGAAAATTCACCAATAAAACCACCAAAAGCACGAAAAACAGATGGCACCGAATTGCCAACACTTACAGCTGCAGAAAAAAGTCTCCGTTACGATCCTGTACGATCCTTTATGAAATTTTCATTCAAATTATTTAATTTCAAATTTTTATTCAAATTATTTAATTTTAAATTTTTATTCAAATTATTCAATTTCAAATTTTTATTCAAATTATTTAATTTTAAATTTTTATTCAAATCGTTTAATTTTAAATTATTCTTTTATCGTTTCAGCGTTTAAATAAAAAAAAGGAACGTGAACGAGTAAGTGAACGAGTGGAAGAACCGAATATATATTATGAACCATTGGAAAGATTAAAACGATTGGAATCACGATTACAAAACAAAGATAATCAGACAGTTGCTACGGATAACAAGTTATCAAATACACCTAATCAGGTGAGAATATATTGAATAACTGATTCCATTTATTCATTCTTGAATTATGCGAGTAGATTTTATAGAAATTGTAAAGTTCACATTTTGTTTCATGCATTTCTTATCTTTAATAGGCTCAAGCAAACAAAGAAGTTCGTCGTTTTAAGCAACCAACATCGGGAACCGCTGGTGGATGTAATAATAGCACCAGCAGAATGAAGAACAAAAATGAACGAACTGAATTGAGTCCGGAACAGCCCGATGATCCGGTTACTTCAAATTCCAAAATTAGGTTCAAATCAGTTTTGGTTACCATTATTTATTTAACAATTGAAAGATTTCGGAATTTTTTGACATTACTGTTTTCCAAGAAATTATTTTTCAATATGCTTCTGACGTTATGCAACAATATATATAGAAACATAATGTTAATTATAATTTGTATTTGACAGCCAAAATTTGAAAGTTATAATAAAATCCCGGATTCACTTCAAACTATAAATGATTTTATTTACAATTTTGAATGAATTGTTTTTTTCAATCGTCGAAATTTTAGCGTAATATCGACAGGTGCAAGCAGTGAAACTTCCAAACCTTCATTTGTTCCATTGGATTCAGAAGGTGTGATTGCAGCAGCTAGAACATCTCGGAAACTATCGACTGAAACATGGCGATTAGAGATGGATTCATTGAATATGCTTATGAATCAGGTTTTTTCCTTTAATTAAAAATTAGATTATTTTATGTCAAAAATAACTTTAACGAGTTCTCCTTTAATATAACAAATTATTCAATTTTCACTACCAGAGTTATCGAGAGTTGCCAAAAGAGCACAGTTATTCAATGCGAAACTTACCAGTTATATTAATTGCATAGACTATGTGTTTATTTCTCGGAACAAACAATGTTAATAAATAACAAATTTATCAAATCATTCCATTAAATCAATATGATAGATTGGATGATTGGGCTATCTATCATTTGTTATCACTTGATGATTGCAATAATTTCGATAGATTTCATAAATTTACAGGTAATTAAATTAACTTTATTTTACTCTATAGGTATTAGAACAAATGGAGAAAGGACCAGTTAGTATGACATTGGTTGCACGCATTAAAGCTCATCCATTTTATGATTCACGACCGATGGTAAAAGAATTGCTAGAATCAATTATTGCAGCTCAACCACCATCTGTGCAAAAGCAAGCTTCGAAATTAATCCAACAACAATCTCAGGTCTAAAAATACAAAATAAAAAATTTGAAAAATTTTGAAGAAAAAAAAATTATAGAAATTTTTACAATTTTCTACAAAAATAAGTAATAAATATAAGAATGAAAATTTCATTTGATATAATTCAATCATTCATTTCAATGCTTATCCTTATATTATTTAATGATTAAATAATTTCTGCTAAAGTAAGTAATTTTAAATATAACAAAATTTATGCATATATTTTTATTTAGGAATTAATTAAACGGCAAACAGCTGGAGCAGCAGCAGCAGCCGCAGCAGCAGCAGCAGCAACAGCAGCACTAGGATCAGTTGGTGGAGCAACAGTAGGAATACCAAGTAGACGAAGTAGTAAGGTAAATGAGTTAGCAACAAATTCATCAATTAAAGTTGACGAGAAACGAACATCTGGAAAATATCAAATGACTGGTACAGCACAGCATTTTGGACAAGCGAAAAATTTTGGTGAACGACCATGGCATAGTGTTGAGGTATGATATAATTTTATGCACCTAATAAACTTTTTTAAAAATGATAAAACTTTTTTATCATTTTTTTTTCTGAATAGTATATAATTACATTGAATTATAATAAAACAAAATATTTTTAATTCTACCAAAATTAATTATGAAATTAAATGTTATAATACATAAAAGATTGTTTCTTACATATTTACAAATTCGATCAAAATTAGAAAGTAATAAATTATGAGAAATTAGAGTTACTTTTAATTCCATCAAACTATGTGCTAATTAATTACTAGGATAATAAAAGTTAAATGATGAAGTAAACTATCGTATTCACACTTTTGATTTCAACTTCTTGTGCTAGTTTACTGCTGCATAGTAAACTTCTCTTAAACTTTTTCTTTTCTTCAGGTTGGTTTCGATCCAGATGATGATGTGGAGCATAACGTTGAAACACCAAAATCTTTCTCTCATAATGATGAAGTTACAGAAGAGACTGTCCAGGTTTCATCATTTCCTTTTATTAGTATGTGAATCATTTTTTTATTCGCTTGAAATTGGAAGAGCCTTTTATCGTTATTTAATAATTAAATAGGATATATGTTAATGAAATTTATCAATCATTTGTTTATGAATTTGTAAATTAACGATGTTGTTTTAGGATACTTCGTTCGAAGATACAAGTGATGAAGAAGTCATCTCGGAAAATGATAGAAATCAGCCTAAAGCACATGAGGATGAATTGAAGGAAGCTAACGAATGTGATGATGAAGACGATGAGGAGGTTGAAGAAAGTGATAGCGAAATTGATGAACTTGGTAAAGAAGTGGAACAGGTAGTTTCTTTTAGGAAAAAAGATCTTATCATATTTTTCAAATTATGAAATAGATATCTTGGACTGATTAAAATCAATATTTGATTTTTTTTCCCAGCCAATATTTGATTTTCAAATTATAACCAAATTTTTGCTTCTAACTGAAACTGTATTTGAAGCAATCATGGCAGTGAGAAAAATGTTGGCTAGAATATGACAAGATAATTTTTTAATGCTTCAAAAAAGTCTAAAAAGATTGTTGCATGATCCGAATCATTAACTAAGAATTTTCACCACCAATAGTCTAGTAAATAAATGGGAGAAATTAATTAGTACTATTTTCTGGAATTAAACATCTATCGATATTAGCATATACATTTGGTACCAGATAATATTTGTATTTTATTAATTAGCATTATTACTTGAAATTTGATTCCGCTCCTATTAAAGATCGAGGATGAAGAAAATGGTTCTTATCGTACAGCATTATCAGTGGAAAATCTTAGAGAAGGTGAAAATAATCCACCACCGGATCCACATATGAAAAATGTTGCACCACAATTCGTCGATGCTTTCGATCGAGGCTTAGCAAAACGACAAAGCAAAGGAAAATATCAGGTTTATATGTTTAAATTTTACCTGCAAAACATGCGAAATATATATATATATATATGTTTTATAAGCAAAAGGCGATAATTAAAAAATCAATAATGTTAAATCAAAAAAAATAATTATTGGTATCAATCATACATAAAAGCATTGATAATTTTGATAAAAATTTAAAGGAAAAAACAGGAATAAGAAAAAGGAGAAAGTATGGATATTATTTTATCAACCAAATAAAGGAGTTATTTGGATTGCAGCACAGTAAAGTAGAATTATACGGTCGAGGTGTATCGACGGAATGTGAAAGTCCAACTCTACCACATCGTCGTATCGGTGGACCTCAACCGACCATCGAAAGATCGCCATTCCTCTTTGATAAGGCATCTTTTATTCACTTCACCTCCTTTTTATTCTTCATTTATTATTGAATTCGCATATTTTATTAATTGTTTACTTAAATTTTCAATGTTCTAAATGTTTGAAAAAGCCTAGCAAATTTTTATTTTGACACCTTCTTTTCTATATATTGATAAAATGTTGTATTATTTCCTTATAATTTTAAATTTAATTACATAAACTTTCTAATCAATTATTTTGGAATTGATCCTATTGATAGGTAATCTATTTCCATTTATCAAATTCCAAAAAAAGGAATAGAAAATGAGTTTATTTCACAGGCAAAGAAATATATCATGACATATCCAAAACCGATCGATGATAGCGGTGATGACATTCCGGGTAGACTTGGCAAAAAAATTGTAAAGAATTGGCTACGAACACAGGATCCAGATGTTATGGTTTCAAGCAGTGAAACTCCGGCTGAAATTGCAAAGTAATAATTTAGTATTTTATTTGCTAGTTTACAATTTTTGTTTTTGGAATCTTTTTAAACAATGAAATTCTGTAGTAGAGTTTGTTCGGTACCACCACGTTCACCTCCAAATGTGATCAAATCGGAGGATGAAGTCTCTGAATCAGAAAGTGACGAAGATGAGGAAGATGTTGAAAATGAAAATGAAGAAAGTGATGAAGAGGAAAGCAGTGAAGTAAGTGAGAAGAATGATGTGGCACCAAACAAACAATCAGGTATGTGAAAATTTTCATCTTAATAATTTTAGTTTAAATGAGTTGTTTGTCAGTTTCAAATTTCAACTTATAGCTGCTTTTATATACTGCAAGCATTTATTATTTTTGCACATTCGATAGCTTAAAATATTGCTAGGAATTCTTGATGTTACATCTACAGTTGACGGTGAGAAACGAAAATCACAAACGATCAAACAAGAAATAAATGCTACTACAGGAGATGCAAAATATCAGGTACTATTCAAATATTAATATTTAAATTAAAACAAAAAATTTACAAGATAATTATTATTGGTGAGAAATAAAATTTAACTAATTTAAGCATATGCAAGATTTGAATTTAAAATTCAAATTAGAATTCAGTATAGAAATTGTATTTCACAAGATTAGAAAGTTTCTGATCCTAATATTTCATTTAATAAAGAAAGACAAAGAACATTTCTTTTTCTTTTCAATAATTGTCAAGATGAAATCGAAGGCTAAGGAAGAATATAATAGAAAAGATGTATCATTGGCGACAAGAAAAATAAGTGAACCAATTAAATTAAGGTTTGTTTTTGTTTATCTTTCAATTAATTTATTTTAGATTTCTTTGTAAGATTACTTAATTAATTAACTAATTAGGGGTATGCCTTTAAGATATTATTCATTCATCAAATTATTCCTTTGCTTCAAAATTCAAATATTTTTTGCTGCTTACATGTTTATTTGAACTTCCTACTTATAATAATAATACATAAATTTAATGATAATAATATTAGCAATAATCATAAATTTAATAATAATAACAATAATAATAATAATACATAAATTTAGTAAAATAATAAAACATAAATTTAATATTTTTCTCCCCGAATAACATTCAATAATGCATTCCGAATTTACGTGGAGAAGATAGAAATGAAACGATAGATGATAAACTTCGAATTTCGATAGTTTGCGATCGGCTTTCTTTTTTTTTTTTGATTTATGCTAACTTTTAGTAATCGGTCATTAGCTACACCATCATACGATGCAGCTATATCATTTTCACGGCGTCATAACTGGGATCGTCGGCAACGAAATCGTACCATTGATGTTCCGGAAAATGTTTTGAAGAGGTTAGCTTACTTCGTGATAGCATAATGCTTATAACAGTTTTAAATGAATAATAATTGTTTTCTTTTTCCGTGATTTTTGAAAACTAAATTTTACGGTGTGTTAGAATAACTAATTATTGAAATTAATAAATTGATTGGAGTGAGAAAAGAAAAAAAATACTTTCATCAATTCTTATCATATATATTAGTATGTTATCAGTTGCAGTTAAAATTCAAATTTTACTTAAATTAGAAATGTAATATTATAAACTGAATGCTGCTGCTTAATTTTCCAGACAATGATAAATAGATGCAAGAATTGATAATAACGGTGTATAAATAGAGAGGAATTGATATTAAAATAATTATTGTATAGTTTCGAACTTGTAATTTGCCGTCTCATATTTGATCAAAATTTTAAGTATCCTGACACTTTAGGTTTAGGAGGAACTTAGTTTGATATTTTTTAAGAGAAATCTTAGCTTTATATGGGATTTAGGAAGAATCTTAATTTGATATCGGCAAGAGATACGACCTTGCAGAAATATTACATATTTGAGAAGTTTTTATAAGCAGGAATTTATGATTTCTATCATTGTAAAATCATTATTTATCTCTTATATTCAAAAGCTATTAAATGTCATCCATTTCATTTAGTTTTCAAAATTTTTGCTATTTTAGCATTGCTGATCATCGTGACGAAATGATACCAAACCGATATAATACTGGTAAATTTAATTTAGTAACGTAAAGTCAATATTGAATTTGATACAAGTGCTTTTTCTAATACTCATTATTTGAGATTATGATCTATTATATATTTGTTCATATTATTTCTATGACAATAAAAATTACATGTTCTAAATTCAAACTTAATTTTAGTCCTAGTTTTGTAATTGAATTGAAATTTGATTTTTATAGGTCATGCAATAGCAACAACTAATGATACTATCGGATCATGGACTCGAACATCAGGTGCATCCAATCGATCCATTTCTCCTGGTTTAACAATAACTGATCACACTTTATATCCAGCTGATGCCTTTTATATTCATAAATTTTTAAAAGAGTCGGATGGTAAAGATTTGGCTAGTGCAGGTTAGTGTATCAAAAATTTCCAGTTAGATTGACCTTTCTACTCAACAATCATCTAATTTCAGGAAAATTTACGGGAAATGAAATGTTTCAGGATATCCAAATTCTATTGCTTATGGACAAAATGCACGTTATACTGATGACAGCTTTAGGACTGGCGAAAAAGATACAATTTCACCGACACGGCATAATGTTGTTAGTATAAGCTTAGCTTTTATTAAATTAATGTTCCACCTTGTTGATGCAAGCGAATTGATTGATTCATTTGCTTACAGGGACTGAATCATAATTTGTATACGGTACGAGATGATAAACGGAATTCAAAAACAGCGCATGATCTTTCACCTGATCGACCTGATTTGTAATTTATTCAACTTCCTAATATATACCTTAAAAAAAACAAAGTAAAAAATTCGTTAGGTTAGATCAATTCGTGTCAATCGATAGAATAAATGGGAAATGCAACATTTTATTTATTAATCCATAAATTCTAGCCAAATTCATGAAAGTTTTATTTTTCAAATTAGAAAGTTTCACACATAGCATATCATATTTCAGGTATGCTGGAACAACCAATGCAAGCAAGCTGGCTACATCGGGTTCATCAAACATTAGTCGTTATGATAACGAGGTTTCTGATAATTTGCTCATTTGTTTTAATCATAAAATTTTATTAAACTATAGACTGTTATGATTTGTCAGCATCATTTTCAGTCATCAATACCTCAATCATGGGCATTAGAGCCAAAAAGATTTTACGTGTATCAGACAAGAGCGGAACGTGAAGCGGAGAAAAATACAGCTGTCAGGTAACTTTAATTGCCCTCTTATATTATCCGTTTCGATTGTAATTGTTGCTCATTAGAGTTACGTGATATTACCACACTAGGATTATTTTGAACGCATTAAATTATGCTTGGCATTTTTGATAAAGCTGACTTATCGATCTTAACTACACTCGTTTTCCGTATCTTTGCATTATTTCATAGTGAAGTTCGACAATTTATCACTGTTAAGCATATTTTAGTTATATAATTATACTATATAGAAAAAAAAGTTTTTTATCAGCAATTTGCATCCTTCATCAACGTATCGAACGACGGGTTCTTCATGGTACGGTGGCACATCTGCCGTCAATCATCCAATTTCTTCATATGCAGCAGATTACAAATCTCGATATGATGATAATTATCTTTATCGACGAAACAACGCTTACGATATTGATACTGGAAGTAAGTTATATTAAACTATGATTCTCGAAAGTGTCTTCAAAGCGATTCAATCATTATCGATCAAACAAATAAATTCTTCTAGAATTTTTTTGTATTTTTATTTTGCAGCTGCTCATAATGCAGAAATAACGCCTAGCATCCAAAATCAAACAAATCATGATTCATCAAATGGTTATTTTTTTAATTTATTATTTTATCATTTGTGGTTAGAATAAAATAAAGCTATATTTGATTTATTTAATTTTTAGGAATCTTTATATTTTAACCATTTTCAATTTTCAATAATAATTGATATCATAACAACTGAAAAGAATCCGAGCAATACATTTAGATGCTTTTTTGTTAGCTTTTAAATTTTGCTTTCAAGAAATTAGCTAAAGTTGATCTAATTACAGTTCCAATTTTGATTCTATTTATCAAATAATTTTATCCATGTATATTTTATACATTGTAGTTGCTTCACATCGTTATCGACCAGTTGGAAGACATATTGCATCAGTTCTTAATGATCCAACTCGTCGCACATATGGTCGTTCAAATAGTATGGAAAGAAGTGCATTACGTCAAGATGATCTTGAATATTACGGTATGTCTGATTACTTTTTAAAGTATTTTGTTTTATATTCGTTAGTTGCTTGAAATAATAAAAGTGTCTTTTTTTTTTAATTTGTCAAAATTAATTGTTTACTTTTATGTTTATTTATTTACAACAAATTAATAAGCATTAGAAAAAAACAGCTATCCGTTTGTTTTTCTTTTTTTAATAGGTTTACGAAATTTCATAGCGACATCTGAATTGAATAATGGTGATAAAGGAGAATATAGTTATATCAATTTTCACGATACAGCAATTCGAGGATCAACACCACATGAACCAGATCATAGCAAATTGCCAACACGAGGCATTCTGAAAAATAAACAAGTATGTTTTATGTTGCTTTTAAATTAATATATATTTCAATGTTACCTGAAATTATGATATTCGGTAATAATGCAGTATTACCTTTCTATAAAGTTAAATAAATAAGTTTAGTTGAAAAAATTTACAAAAAAAAGAGAAAAAAAATTAAGATAGTAATTTCGGATATCTAATTAGATATTTAACTGATTTAGTTGCTAAAATTAAATCTTCAGGGATATATTGATAGCGCAACTAAGACTACGAGATTCAGAGTTTGCTTCATCAACGTTCGAAAATCTGATTATTTGTAGTATTAACTGTTGTTAGCTATTATTAATTGTAGAAAAGCATCCGATTTTCTTTTATTATTTTATTTTTATTATTTTAATTTTCGTTTTATCTATCATTTATATAAATAGTGCTTAATGAAGAATGTGGAATTTATGAGAAATTTTCTTATTTTCAAATATTTCTAAGATTTTCAGATATTCTTAATATCATTCATTAAATATATATTAAATATACTTTATTTATTTATTTGTTTATTTATTTATTTACTTATTTATTCAATAAATAACTTATCCAAATTCACCCAATATAACTCTCTTTTTTTTTATAGTTTTCCTCTTTCATAATTCAAATGAGTAATTGAATTTATTGTGGTAAATGTATTTCTTTGTATTATTGTGTTTCGAATTATATACTTGAATACATAGTATAATTAAGTAATCAATATGCTATAATTGTTTTATTATTCTCTATGTATTTATTTGAAATTGATGAATTTTATTTTATGCTGAAATTTCTAGAATACGGATAATGACCATACATCAGCCGAAATATCGTCTACGGGAAGTGGCCAAGGAATTGGTGGAGGAAAAGATCAGATATCTTCAACTGCTGGTATGTTTCCTTTTTTTTCTTTGAAATTATATTCGGTCATTGTATTGTTTATCAAAATCATCAATACTATGTTTTTAAACGGTATTTTAGGTGTCCCTTGTCAATGTTTTATTGTATTATATAATATTTACCGTTTCAGCAGGTAAATCATAGCTAAGGTAGATTAACTGTTAATTGTTGGAATCATTCTCCGGAATCATATCTTTGTGAAGAATTTAGAATTCTGAAAAAGTATAAGTTGTAGGGATAAAACATTTATTTCACCAACTATCTTATACGACATTCATACATCAATGCAGAAGCAAGCAATATTTTCATCTCCAGACTTACGTATCGAAATCATTTTACATTAGCAAAAAATTTGAGTATCGGTGAAATCGTAGATCATGCATTGCTTGTTAAAAATTATGTACCATATTTTAGATTTAGGCTTCATTCCGAATTACATTTTATTTTAACTTTTTCAAACTAAATTAAGTACCATATTTTAGGTAAAGTTTCGAAAGATGAGCAATCAAAAGCAGCTAAGAAACGTTCACTTTTTCTGGCACTTGGACGAAGACGAACAACAGAAATGCGCCTTGGACCAGATAGTAAAATAACAATTGGAGGGTTAGCCATTGTTGTCTTTTATTTAAATGAAATTGAAATTTCTTTTATTTTTTCAAATTAAAAATTTACAAAATTTAGGATGGAATCGGACTTCAAGAGACCATCTTCACCTATTGATAAAATTAAAGCACTTTTTCGAAAAAGTAAAGAAAGTGTAACAGTGCCGGCATCTTCCAGCAATTATGCAAATCTTGATTATCCTAATTTTCTACCATCCACTTCAACAAGGTAATTCTTCTTCGTGAAGGAAACATTTAATCAAAGTTGATTCAATATATCATTTTTGCAAAAAATTAGAAAATAAAGATTTCATTGAGCAAGAGTTTTTTCAGATATGGTTTATCGGATAAAGTTTATGGTGTATATCCATCATCTCATCTTACACCTGCAATCATACGTGATTCATTTTCGCCACAATATAGGAAATATACAGGTGATGATTTCATTTTAAAAAAATTTTCTCTTCTAAACTAAAAATTTCAGCATAAGATTTAATTTTAATATTTCACTTCTTTTTTTGCAAATTATGATCATCGTATGATATATTCCAATAATTACTTTTTTGTTTTAGCTGCTGTAACAACACCTAGTAGCAATTATAATCGATATAATTATTCAACTGGTACAAATGATCGAGCTTTACGTTATTGGCATGAAGATCCTCACATATATTAGCAATTCAACTGTACATTAAAATTTCATCATTACGAGTTTCATTTCTGTATCCAACATAAAGTAAAGTTTTTTTTTTTTAGCCTTTTTAGGATTTCGATTGCTGTTTAAAAAGGAAATTCAAGAAAAAATTTTTTCAACAATATTTTTATTTGTTAATAATGAATTACTGAATGATGGAGAATAATTTTTAGTAGCATTGTAATTTTTTGCAATATCAAAAATTCCTATCAATTTATTTATCAGAATTTCTTTTCGCTTCAAAACTGTTGATGTAAATTCCTTAAAACTTACGATATTTACTACAAAATGCTTCAATTCTGTCCTATTCGTTTTATTTTTTTTTTTTTTTTATAATACTCTGTGATATGATACGGAATAATTGTATCATGATGGTGCCCAATTTAAATTTTTTACTTCATCATTTGATGCTTCTAAGGATTTGAATGTAAATCAGCTTTATATGATTGAAATGTAAATCAATCTTTATTTTTTTTTTTTTAAGATAATAAAGTCGATTATGCATTTATAAAAGTAATAACAACAATTTACTGTAACTCACATTCGATATAATTTTTCAAAAATATACCTTCTTATAATAATAGCAAATATTTTATACCTTTTTGTAATAATACCATATACCTTTTTAATAATAGCATATACCAGCATATACCGATATATCTTTTTATAATAATAGCAAATATTCTGTTATCTATTAACGATTATTTCAATTATTATCATTAAAATATATAGATGAATTATTATCATTAAAATGTATAGATGAAAAAAGTTATTAAATTATATGGAATTATGATATAAATCATTGAAGTATAGATAGAATGAATTTAAATCATTTTGCTTCAATCATATACTCAAATATAATACTCAAATAATAGTTGGAAATAAAAGGATGATACTGCATCCATTCTAATACTGAAAGCATTATAATAAACTGAACCGATTAAGATAAATAGCTAAATTATTAATTATCACCAAAAGAAAAGATTACAACAATAATGGAATATAATCAAACTTTGTAAAAATTTCAAGGAATTTTGAATGAATAATGAATTTAATTTAAATTACTAAATTTACGGATTCGATCATTATCAAATTATTGTTATCAATTTATTATCATCATTATTATCTAATTATTATCAAAAATTTTAATTCATGAAATATTGTACATTTTGTCAAAAATTAAAATGATTTGAATAAAACATGCAAAAATTTATCGTAAGCAATTAATCGTTGTATCAGATTTTACGACAGCAACATTCAATTTTTCATTCTATGATATATGGATGTTTGACCTTTCCATTTATTTGACTAAATATGAGAATTATCAGAGTGATAAAATCGACTAGTTATCATTTTTCATTTTTGATATAACAGTCAGAAATTCTTTAATCAGAAGAAAAAAGTTTTTATGTTTTATTTCGCTTCTTTTGTTTTATTTCAAGTTCGAAGATTTAAAGATATAGATTGTAAGTGGAATATCGTACTGTAATTTATTGAAATTTTGTAAACTGTCTTAACCATTTGTTTGATATGCTTGATAATATTATAGGTTGGGGACATTTTAATTCAAAATTATTATTTGTAAAATTTAAGCTTGGCTTTTACAATTTCTTGCAAATTTTAGAAATTTTAATTTAAGCTTTTATCTTTAGAAAATAATCTTCTATACAAAATTATGTCATTTAAAGTTTTTCTTCAAGTACCATCCATAAATGGGTCAATTTTTTGATATTATTGATAGTTCAATGAAATTTAAATATTCTAGCAGCTTTCATCTTAAACTCACTAAATTACCAATCAATCAATGCTTACCTAATTTTAATTACTATAAGTAACGGTCAATATTGTTTATTTAAATTAGTAAAACGTTTCAAAAAATTGTTTTATTTGGTATAAGTCACATAAAAAAATCATATAATATAGTTGAAATTGTGATAAGGCAATGATATCATAACGTATTGATTCATTCACTCATATTCCATTCAATGGGATACTTTTTGTAACAAATGATAATAAAATCATATTCAATCAACTTGCGGTAGTTTCTTCGGCTGATGAAAGACTTGTAAGATAGTAACTCCAATAGCTGCAAAATTAGAATAATTCGTTTAGGAAAAAAACAAAGAATTTTTTAATACATATTAAGAAATAGTAATTCTGCTTATTGCAATATTAGGTAATTAAAAATTTCAAGTTATTTAAATCCTTTATAATCTAAAATTTAAAAAAATAAATTTCCAATATTTTTTTTTACTTATTTTTGCTTATTACTTTTACTTATATTAATTAATGAGTGGTTCATCCATGTAATTTTTGAAATTATTTAAAAATAACAATTTTTTTCTAGATCAATCCTAAAATATTCCGTTGCAGCTGTTGTTATATTTAATAAAAGATATATAAGATATTTGTAGCAGATTTGATTAACTGACGAAACAGATGGCATTATCATTTATTATCCTATTTTCAAAGGGTTAATTCGTGACCTTTTTAGGAATATAGTTGTGCTACTAACGAATGTTTATAAATATATACAAGCAAAAATTAATGTAGTACTTACCCAATGTTAAATACGAAATATGCGGTGGGAAAAAATATTGCGCTAAAAAAAAGGATTTTATTAAAAGTAAATTTTTTAGGAAAAAGAAATTTTAGCAAATATTTTTAATAGTACTAAAAGTTATCGATTACTTTTTGGTAATATTATAATTAAAAAGGTTGAGGGAGAGAGAAACAAACAAAAAAAACGAAACATTAATACCTGTATTTATCGACAACTTCAGGTTCTAATGAATAGAGAATCTTTCGCAATCTCCTAAATCTACACCTTGATTTCCTGAAAATGGCACTTTCATCCTACAAAAAGTAATCTCACATTTGGTTATGTTATTAAAAATTTATTCTTTTCACATTAAAATTGTTTATCCATCCCTTATTCACATAGCCTAGCTTTAAAATCAATTTCATTATCATTCTTACGAATATCTTTTACGATCATTATCACAGTTAGATTTACGATCATTCTCATTTATTTCACTATTATCACTGACTATTATCACTATTATCATTATCACTGACGCATTATTTTTAGTTTGCTATAAAAATTATATGGGATAATAAAAACAACAAACTATAATTTAGACATTCAAAATATTCTGTTATCTATAATTCCTCTAGTTATCAATTTTTTTAGGAAAGGAAAAATCTATTAATTACTCTTGATTCTTCTGCACGATCCCATTTCAGGAATCTTCCTTCTTCAAGGTAGATAAAAACTTAATCAATTATTCAAACTTACTTTTTCGATGGTTTTACAGTTAATATTTCTAGATTTGATGGATTAGCTTCGGTTAAATGAGAATTGATCGATAACACTCGCCTCGTTAACTTTAAATAATTAAAATTAACTTTAGTTAAAATTTTAAACCTTTTTCAATTATATATTTAATCCAAGAATCTAAAAGAGTATTACTGAAATTACCTCATTATCATTCATAAATGAAGCTGTAGATCGTTGATCCACCCAAAACTATAAAATGAACAAATTTTCAACATTTATTAAAATACAAATTTTCGTTAAAAAAAAATAATCTCTTGTTTTTTAAATTTTGGCAAAAAAGAAATTAATAAATTTATAAAATAATTTATTAATTAACCTGGCGTAAACCCATTCTAGGACTAGGCATTTCATTCCATGTTAAATCGTTACAAATAACACTTCGTTTTTTCAATTGTTTTGGTGCAGCTTCATTTCGTGACATAAAACCAATTACTGCTAATTCAAGCAATGATAAAAAGATAAACATCATACCGCTGAAATTAATTTGATATTTTGCTAACTAAAACAATGATATAATTTAAAATTCATTTCAAATATAAAAATTACAATAGATTTTCATTTTTCATTTTTTTTTCTTTAAATTCAAATTTTTTATAGAAATAAACGAAAAATCAAATAGTGCTTTATTACCTTAGCATCCAAACATCAATTGCTTTAACATATGAAACTCGTGGCAAATTTCGGATGATATTACCAAATTGAAATGTCATTGCTAATAACGAATTCACTCCTAACATTGTTCGTGCTGGTATCGCTCTGAAATATATCGCTCTTTTTTTTTTGTGAAAATAAACTAATTATTTGGAAGAATTTAATTTATAGCATTTCTTTTTCGGAATATACTAAATTAAAAAAGGGAAGAAAAGAAATGGATGGAAAAATTGATGAATTGAAGAAAATTGCCCTACTAATTACCAATTAGCTTTTTGCATTTGTAAATGTAAAAGTATTTGATATGAATTGTATTTGTGAATAGGCGAAGAAATATACTAAAGATATACATGAACCTCGATCCAAGATAAAATGAAATCCATGAAATAAAAATGGTGACATAAGTTGGGATATACCCTTGAAGAATGTACCAACCATATCGTCTTTTAAAAACGAATGCAACTGTTAATTCATCCCACCAACCTGCCGGATACATCTATAATATTTCTACAAAAATTACTCGGTAATTTATGAAATTTTTGTAGAAATCATTTTTAGCAGTAATTTTACTAGAATTTTGTAAAAAAAATTAACACTACAAAAAATTCTATTATTCATTTTAATTTTGCTTTTAACAAATTTCAAATGTTTTCTTTTTAATGATATCATTATATTCCTTATTTGCACATATGATATTTTCATATCTGATGATAATATCTGAATGATAATAATACCTGTTCCACTGCAATTACACTAAAATTTGTTAATTTGAAATCGGGTAGTTCAATTTTCTTGAGCAGCATCACCGGATAAGGCTGATTCCAGGACATACGTACTTCACCAGTATTATAATTAAATCTACAATACTTTTTTTAAAAAAATTTTGCTAAATTTAATTTATTCCGAGAGAAAAAAAAAACGAAGGATAAAGGAATTCCTGAACATACGACTCGAAAGTAAGGAAGCATTTTTGTTGATCGAATGGAAACCGTTTCAAATTCATATCACATGGACCGGTTACTTTCATTCGATAATTGGTCCACAATGTACCATTAGCAAAAACCATTAGGAAAACATTCCTAAGTAAACAAAATTAACAATTACAATTAAATAAGTTAGAAGAAAATTAAATTATTTGTTAAATTTGATGGAAAAAAGCATTTTTTAAAAATTTTCTTTCAAACAATTTTAAATATGTATTTATTTTAAAATTTGATTTTAAATAGTAAAATTGCACTATTTGGGGAACTCTTTATCTAAAATTTGCAAATATAATATTTTGCAAGAAGAGATAAAAATAAATTGGCTGGCAAATAATATAAATAAATATTATTAATTAACCTGAATGGTGATTCATGTATAGCAGCATTTTTTGAATTAATAAAGCAAGTATTTGGAATCCAAAGTTTTTTTAGCACTTTTTCATCGAACGAAATATTCGGTTTACATGGACCCATAAAATCAAATATAAGTGCTGGATCTTCCCAAAATTCATTGATATATAAATCTATAAATATTTTAAAATGCAAAAAATAAAATTATAGAGAAGAAAAAACCTTTTTTACGCTATTTATTATTTATTTTATTCTAATTAAAAGCTTTGTTTTATTCTAATTTAAAGTTTTATTTTATGATTTATTTTTTCGTCATTCTATCAAATTAATAATTATTCAAAGAAATTAACATTTTCCGAAATAATTATCAATTGTCTTTTTTCGTTGTTATCATTTCTTAGGCTTATTTATTTCATGCAAAGAAAAATATGCGAACCAATTTCGAAATCCTGAGTTAATTCAGAAACAGCTGTAACGTCTTGTACCCACATATCAACACGAACATGAACAGGATGTGATGGTAGATAATGCTTATTATACGTATCCTAAAGTTTACAAATTTAATAAATGATAAAACAATAGAAAAAACAAATAAAACTTCATCAAATAATTCTTACAAGTATGATTTGATCATAAATGATTGATTATAAATAATTGTTGTATTTGTTAAAAATCAATTGTCGAATTAAATGAATTGATACATGTATTATCGTGAATTTTTGATCAGAAATTGAACCTTCAAAAGGCTGTCAATAATTTTTGGATCATCAGCACACACTGATGATGATGGTTGTCCATGGCTACCGTATGAACGTAATATTTCCGTAAGAAATGATACCATCACCCAACCAGGATGACTCATCTAGAAGAACAGCACAAACATTGTAGATATATTTTTAATTTTGATATAGGATATGATAAATTAACCTTTTTAACAATTTGTAATATTTGTGCTGAATTTTTGATTATATTGATATGTTGAAAAATTAATTTCTGATTTATTATAGATAAGATAAATTGACCTTATAATATTCTAAAAATCTTTTTAAACTTTCATTAATAAATTCTTCTATTTTCTATTTTAATTATAACACTTTATCATATCAATGATAAAATTTAATGAAAAAAAAAGAGGAAATTATCAATTAGACCAACTTTTATAGAATTGAAAGGCACGTCATGTGTTAATAATTTTCAACAATATATTGCGATTGTTGCCTTCTTTCGATCAGACCAATATCCCAATGATATCATCATCCTTTTCTTACATTAAACAACATCAACAAATAAAAATAAATATTAGAAAATAAAGTAATAATGACAGTGAAGTAAGTTTCTTATAGTAAATAGAAATAAAATAATGATAGTGATAAAAAATTTCTATTTCAAAGATAACAAGATTGTGAAATGTAATGAAATGATTTATAAATAGGAAATTTTTTTTGCAGTAAAAAAGAAAATTGTTTCAAACTTTATCTTCTAATATAATTTCAATAATTTCATAGGCATTATTTAATTACGAAATGAATATGAATCTATTAATACTTCGGAAGTTAATTTCGCCTATTAATGCTTCTGAAGTTAGTTTCGCCTATTAATGCTTCTGAAGTTAGTTTCGCCTATTAATGCTTCTGAAGTTAGTTTCGCCTATTAATGCTTCTGAAGTTAATTTCGCCTATTAGTGCTTCTGAAGTTAAATTCGCCTATTAATGCTTCTGAAGTTAGTTTCCCCTATTAATGCTTTTGGAGTTAATTTCGGAACGAAATGAATATGAATTTATTAATGCTTCTGAAGCCAATTTCGAAACGAAATGAATATGAATTTATTAATGCTTCTGAAGTTAATTTTGAGTTGTTAAAAAATTTTAATTAAATTCTGATAAAACCAAAAAGTTTTAAAATAAATAGAATGGAGTTATTAAATGAAATGTTAGGATGTTAGAATAAAGTGTAAGATAGTTGAAATGTGAAATAATCTTTTGTCTAAATTTCGAACTTCATTTACGCTAAATACATTTTCCCATCACGTATTCTCAATGTGACATTCGTTATTATAATTATAATTGTAAGCAAAATCGTAATATATATTTTTTCTTTTACTTTCTTTTTTCAATTCGTTAATTTTTAAAATAATAGAAATTAGTAATACTCTGAAAAAATTAAATATTTAATAGTGAAAAGGAAAGAAGTCAAAGTAAATTTGTGAGTTAGCAAGAAAGCAAAGAGTAATTTTGAGTGCTCATTAAGGTTGTTAACAAATTAAACTTAAGCATGGCTAACTTATGACGACAAAAGTGTCACATACTTTTCAAATTTTATTTTTTAAACTTTCCAATCAATTATTTTACTATTGTAGAATTTTAGCAACGTGAATTTTTTATTGCAAATTTTTCTTACATTCCAAAATTATCCGATTAAATTTAATTTGTTAATTGCTTTGAAGTATTAATAAACAAAGAATATTGATTTTAAAAGTTTTATACGAAAAATTATTCGATTAAATTAGAACAAAATTAATTAAGTATAATTAATGATAAATTACAACAATTATAATCATTATATTTCCTTTTAAAACGACTTCTTCGAAAGATTTAGCACTTTTTTATAAATAAAAATTTGAATAAATTTTATTGGCTTATAAAAGGAATTGCCAGCTTGAATAAATAAAAGGAAATTGCGAGAAAAAACACACACACTAACTATTACATATTGACAAACTTTTCAATTTGAATTCTTCCAATAAAACACGAAAAATGTTTTCAATTTAAATTCTTCAAATAAGCACGAAAAAATTTGCTGGAAAGATACGAACCTAATATTTTTCAAATAAAAAGAATTTAATCAATTCTGTAATGCAATAATCGAATTATTGGAGAAAGATGACGACAAGTAATAGAGAAAGAAGATTGGAAAGAAGAGGAATAGGAAAAAACCAAGGGAAATTTTAATAAATAAATAAATAAACAAATAAAAATAAACATTAATGAAAAATCTTGAAATGGAATATAATAATGAATATAATAATATAATAATGAGGAATATTATAATGAATATAGTATGGATATAATTAATTCTTCAATATACATATTATTTAATAAGATTTGATAATAATATAATAATGAATAAAGGAATATTATAATGAATATATTTATAATGAATGATTTTTATAATGAATGATAATATATTTATAATTATAATGAATATAGTATGGATATAATTAATTCTTCAATATACATATTATTTAATAAGATTTGATAATAATATAATAATGAATAAAGGAATATTATAATGAATATAGTATGAATATAATCAATTCAATATATAAACTATTTAATAAGGTTTGATAATAATATAATAATGAATAGAGGAATATTATAATGAATATAGTATAATTAATTCTTCATTATACATATAATTAATATAATTGATAATTAATTCTTCAATATACATACTATAATATAATTAATTTTTTGATATAATTAATTCTTCAATATACATACCATTTAATAAAGTTTTGAAATGATATGCTATTTAATAAGATTCGAAGTGATAAAATGGAAATGTAATCAAAAATAAAGATAAAAATCAATTTCAAGATAACTTAAAGAATTATACCAAAACAAAAATTTATTTAGCCAATTCATTAATCTATTTAATATAAAAGCATAATAAAGAATGAAAATTAATACCATAAAAATTTTCAAAACAATTTTTGAAATAAATATATAAATTGATAAAAAGTTTTTTTTCTTAAAAAGAAAATTATCAATGATAATTGATAATGATTATTTCATCTTTTTTCCTCTCTTTTCTTGCCCACAAATAAATTCCTAAAAAAGAAATTATCAATGAAATATTACATCGTCTCTTAAATACACTAAAATTTTTACAAAATTAAATTGAAACACGAAAAAGAAATTTATTTCGCAAAATTTTGTTGAAAGGAAAATGGAAATTATCATTGTTACTATATTTGCTATGTTATAATTTATTTTTAATAACTTTTCTCACCAACCAACGTGTGGAATTTAAATTTATAATTTTTGAATTTCATTATGAATGAAATTTTTTATTTAATAAATTACGATACAGTATATATTATTAATTTATCCGTTAAGTGTTATCTCAAGATGATTTCGAATTTATCCTTATTGATTTCAATTAATATAATATGGGTATTTGCAAAATATTACCTTGCTAATTTGAAACAATTATTAGCAGGTAAAAATTGTTCCTAAAAACTTTTCGAAATTTTTAATTTTAAATTGAAGTAGTTCGTATACACAAAAAGAAAAACACTCATATTATTTATGAATGTTTATTTAATTTTTATTTTCGAAATATTTCATATTCAATTAAATTTGCAATTTACCTCACGAAGTTGAAACTAACGGTAGCAATAACTTTTGCGTAAGAAAAGAGATAAGCTTAGTATATGATCAGATATGGATAAGAAGATTATTTAAAATTATTATGATGATATGATAATTAATTAAAACATATTAATGACTGGAAAATTTTAGATAACAAAACAGTAAATTCATTTATACCGTATCATTAATTATTTTTACTCCGAAAAATTGCGAAAATTTCTCATTTCACTTTTTTTTGCAATAGCTTATAAAATTATGTGAGAAAATTTTACCAAATATTTTCAAAAATTTATTTAATGAATAGATAAAATTGAAATAATATGCTTTAGCTTATATTAAATTTATTGCAAAAGAAGAAAAATAATAGTGAAAATGAAATTATGAAAAATTAATTCCATCATAGGCCTAATAATTCGTTATTATATTTGGAGCTGTACTAATCTAAGAATTTCCTACTACTACTACTACTGCTACTACTATTACTACGACTACTACTACTACTAATATCTTATTACCACAATTTTTCCTAAAAATTATCCTGCAGAAAAATGAATTCATTATGGATAATTAAATTTTTAAAATCACCTAGAAAATAATCCTAAAATTTTAGATTTAAATAAAGTCAAGAACAGATAAATATTTATGTGAAACTATAATTTGTGATAATTTTTAATTTCATTTTATTTTAATGATACAATAAATGTTAATAGCATAAATTACGATTGATATCTTTGAATAATTTGTTCATACGAATAGAATACATATCTCAAACTATTTCTGTAAACTTATAGAATTGCAGAAATACAAAAACAAATAAACAAATAAACAATGCAATATTATTGTCTTATAAATTATCCTATATATATATATCATTAATTTTTTGCGCAAACATTTGATAATATATTTTCTCCAAATTGATAAATCTCTTAAATTAATAACAAAATACCATTCATGTATCGTTTGAAAGTGCAAGTTCACAGATTAAATTAAGACAAAAACAAAAGTGTGTCAACAATAGGGGCGCTAGTTTTACTTAAATTTTTTCAACAATTAAAAATTGATATCAAAAAATGAAAGAGAAAGAAAGAGAAAAATTAAATGAAAATTATTCACATTTCACTCAATTAGTAAAAAGGTGAAATAGAATATTGGCAACGAAGAAGAAAACAAACAAAAGTTCAAAGCATCAAATAATTGCGATCGTTTTTATTTACAAAGAGATATTTGCATGGTTAATAAACCATGCAAAATTATTTCATAACATATTTCAAAATTATCTCCAAAAATTTAATTCAAATTTATTGGACTATATCGAAGAGAGAGAGAGAGAGGTAAAAAACAAAATCGTTTTCATTCTTCTTTATATCATAATTATTGCTTAACAATTTCATTGAAAATTAATTTCTACGCATTTTTAAAAAAACATTTAAAAGTTGCTATTAATAAGCGGATTGAATTAATTAAGATTTTTCTTCACCGATGTATTATTCTTGCATTTTATAACTAATATAATGATTGCGTAAAAATTATTAGCATGCATGAATACGACGTAAATAAACATTTTGGTGATCAAGCTGAATTCCGATTTGGGATTCTGGGAATTCTTGAAAGTAACGATTAAACGGATGATATATAAACATAATGCAATAAGCATATATTTCATGAAATTCAGATAAATGAATTTAAGTGAAAGCAAGCATAAGGGTTAACTAAATGCAATAATGCTAAATGACGAAATGATCAGGATGCATAAAAATTATTCCAGGATTATCAATGATAAGCTTTATGTACGGTGGTACAAAATGTTAAAATTATATGGCTATTATCTAAATAAGCAATTAACAAATGGCTTCTTATTGTAAACAATGATTTTTGCGCAATTTTGCTTTCTCGTAAAATTTGCTGAAATTTCAACAATGTTGCAAGCAGTCTTCATGAATTTTAATGATATAAATCTTTCGAATTAATCAATGAAGCTTTCTATTTTGTTAAATTTTTAATGATTTCTCAAATATTTATTCAATTTTTTCCCTTTTTATTCTTTCTTCACTATTTCGTCAACTTCAAAATAGAAAAGAAAGATGCAAAAGTTATTGCAAATTAATAGGAATGACCAAAAGATTGATATGTTTAAAATGAAATGAAGAAAATTGCTGATAGTTTTGGATTAACGGAAATGTGATCACATATAATTTCCAGTTTTCGATATCATTACTTTCTTGATATCACATAGTTGTTACAAATATTTTCGATCAAGAAAATTTTAATTTTAAGAATGAAAAATATTACACTATCTATATCATCAATACCAAATATTCTTTTATTTTTCATTTGAAATTTTTGTTTTTGTTTTTTAATAAAAATTTGTTAATTAATTTATTTATTTTTTAGTTCAGAAAAACGAAAGCGATAAAAAATTTTGAAAATACCGAAGAACGTTTTCATTGTTTTCATTATCAAACAAATTATTTTTTGTAAAATGAGAATATTGAATGGATGAAAATTAAAGATAGATGATGATACTGCCATTTCAAAAAAAAATTCAACAAACAAATATTATCAAACATTGAGGCAAATGATATCTAAGATTTAATAATTTTAATTAATTCAAAATCAATCTTACAACTATTTGTTATTCTCATTCAAAATGTTTGTAAACAGTGCAAATAATAAATTCGAAGATGGAAAATAAAAACGTAAAAATAATGATAGTTTTATTTGTGAAGAAATAAGTCGATAAGTTTAAAATTTAAAATTAAATAATAAAATATAAATGTTAAAAGTTTAAGCTTAAAAAATGGTTAAAAAGGTTGCAAAATATGAAACAATAGTATAAAATGTTAGCGAAAAACTAAACTACAAATCCATATGGGACCTTACTTATCGACTTCATTAGTTGACACTTCTAGCTTAAAATGATGTTGAACAAGCTTACAAGTTTATAGTGGTGAAAAAAAGAGAGGAAACATTTGTCCTCCTTTCTTCATTCAAAAATTCTAAAATGTCATTTCCTTTTTACATTCCCTTCCTACGATCGGTCGATCAAACTCAACCCATTATAACCAAATAGCTAAATTTACTTTTTCACATTTTCACACTTATTTAAAGCGGTAAAAATTTGATTATAAATTTTCATGCAAGCGGTTATTTTCAAGCAACCTCTTCTCAATCAGAATAATTTAAAGATAACTAAAACGAAATACATTTTAGTAGAAATCTTTGGTCAAAATATGTTGTGAAGTATTGACGTTATAACAAATCCACCTACTTCGTTAAAATTTCATTCTAAATTAAAGTAGCATACATGTGATTGAATGGATTTGATTATTTGAACTTCATTGATCCAAACAAATAGACTCATTTAAGATTTATAATAATAGCGAAAATTATTGGAAGATTGTGATTGCTGCTTTCAAAAGATGTACGAGAAATGAATGTCTTTTGAAATGTTGACATTTTTCGTAAATAAGAGTTAATTATAAATTAAAATTTCATTTTGTTATAATTATATATAAAATACTCAAAATGAGCATTAACTAATTGTAAATGAAAACAATAACAGTTGAATTTTGTTAAATTTCCACAATTTTTTTTTTTTACATTGTTTTAAAGTAAGATTGAAATGAAAAGAAGAAAATGCTATAGTAATTTTCCATCAATATTGTTATCAAAGGTAAGGTAATAATTAAAAAGCGTATTTGTTTAGCTAATTTCAAAATATTTCAGACGTTTGGGGATAATTAGCACATTGTTACAATGTATTTCTTTTCCGCTTATCAAACTGTTTTATTTAATTTTAAAAATTG
Organism: Cercopithifilaria johnstoni; assembly: GCA_916381525.1. NCBI lineage: Eukaryota > Metazoa > Nematoda > Chromadorea > Rhabditida > Onchocercidae > Cercopithifilaria > Cercopithifilaria johnstoni. The sequence goes on from CAKAEH010001505.1 coordinate 28,816, forward strand.
ATAAATTAACCAAAAAAGTAAAAAAGGATTCGAAAAAGATGAAAACGAAAAGGAAGTTATTATCGGGTTCAAAGTATTAGGATCAGGAGGTTATTACCAAATTCAAAGGATCAGGTTTTAGATGTAAAATAGGTCGTAGAAGTGTGAACATGATTCTGATTTATCTTCCAAAATCAATTTATTAGTTGTTAGGATTTTTTTTTTAAACTCCTTTTGATCGGGTATTAATCATTGAATTTCTCTTTCAGGCTTAATTTTTTTAATCCTGAAATTGGCTTTTATCTAAGAAAAAAGCTTTGGAATTCTGCGAGTATAATAATTTGTTGAAATACATGAAAAACCGAAGTGGTTGCTAATTTTAGTTATTAATTACTTAAATTAAATAAAATTGAAACGTGATAAATTTTTGTTTTACTCTTGCCCAATTTTGATCATTTAAATGGCATAATTATAATTTGAAATAATTCAATCTGTAATAAAAATTAATTTATGAAGCAAACCTTTGTTATTACTATAAGTTAAATATGAATCGTCTATTTCGCTTAATATTGCTTAGTGAAATGTGCAGTATTCATGTTTGCATGCATGAAAATGCATTGCAATTCTCTTCCGATATAAAAGTTGCTATAAAATACAATAATTGAAATTAAATAAAAAATGTGCAAGTCTGTCTAATCTTAACGGTAAAAATCGAAATTCTCATTTTTCAATTTCTTTATTTGCACAAATTTGCAATCTATCATTTTTGAATAATAATTAATCCGGTAATTAATACCGAATATAATTTCAAGTCATTCGTAATTATTTTAAATCTTCTATCATTTATCATATATGCTTGTTACCTGAAATATAAAACGTTACCGTTTCCATATTTACATGAATTATGAAACATTCGAATAAAATGAAATATTTCATATGATAAGGATGAATTGTCATATTTTTCAAACTATCAATTAAATACATTAACTAAAATTCGTAGTAAAAAAAATGATTGATCATTTTCATTTAATAGTTTAACAAATTTCGGAAGTTCACTATTTGTTTTTCATATTATCTAGCAGTTTAACAATTTTCAAAAAAAGTTTTCATTTGTTTTTTTCTTAATATTTTTTTGCGGGTAATTTATTGAGGTAATATTTGTTTAAAATACCTTTAAAAATAAACGTTTAAAATTTATAAAATAAATTTTAGGCATTTTCGTAATATATAATTGTTGCCTAAAATGCATAGCATGAAGAAATTTTAATGCATAAAAATTGTTTATTGAATGGTTGGTTGGAAGTAAGAGAATTTGTTAAATATGTTGATTTTGATAATCAAATAAAATGATGGAAAATTTTTCACTTAAAAGAAGTTAAATTTATTCACATGTTAGATAACTTTTCAAACATAATCTATATATACCATTCACATTATTATCACACTCCATTAATACTTTACAGTTTTACCTTTTTTTTTTTTTGTTGTTTATTTTTAAATTGATCGAAATAAATAATAAACAAAAACGAAAAGTCATAGCATAATTAAAAACAAAGTGGAATTTAATTTGGAATAGAATGGAATAAAAGCGAAAATGATCGAATAAGGATGAAATGAAATTTCATTTCAAATAAATTCCTATCAATAATATTATGAAAAAAAATATTCGCCAAAATTTTCATCTAATTTAATTTTTGCTACAACAACAACAACAATAATTTCAGCATATGTTGGAAAGATGGAAAAAAATAAAGTGCTAGCAAAAATGATGGAATATTTTTGATAATAATAATGAAAAAGAAAATTGAAATGGATTGTATCATTTTAGGATGGAAGAAAAAATTTCTTGAATTTTTTCAATTTAACAACAATTTTAAAAATTATTCATTTCTATTTTATAGTTTATAATTATTCATTAATTAATTAATTATTGTTCTTCTTTGCTATATTAAAGCAAATAATTTGTATTGTAATAATAATAATAATATATTTATATGAAATGATAATTTCATCTGTGTAAGATATTATAAATAATATGTATGTTTTATTTCGTTTTAAAATTTTTTTCTACAACAAATATTCAACAAATTCATTTTGAATTAATTAATAATTCGATTCGAATTTATAAAATTATACCTTTTTTTTTCTTAATTTTTGTTAATTCGAAACAAAACAAAAGGAAAGACTTTGGATAAAATTTTGCAAAATTATCACTACTAAATTATCATTAATTATTATTTTCAAAAAAATTTTTCAATTTTTAATTTTAACTTAAATTTCAAATAAAAAAGTATGAACAACTTTTTTTTTGTTATAACTAACAAATATTTAACAACAAATAACAACAAATGAATATTATTAATTATATTATCCTGAAAATCGTAAAAAATTAATTTTGGCAAAAAATTTAAAAAATCAACAAATTATCATCAAACATAACATATTGTATTTGTTCATAAATTTTTCCTCAAAAAAAATTCAATTTTTCCAAATCCAAATATCATCATCATCATCACCATCATCATCATCATCATCATCATCATCATCATCATCACCACCATCATCATCATCATCATCATCATCATCATCATTCAAATTCACTTAAATCCAGATATCTCGTATGATTCATTTCGTACTTTCCTTCTTTTTGTCTGCAATTAAAAAAAAATTAACATTGTTTTAGAAATTTAATTTAAAAAGAAGAGAAGAGTCAAAATACATGAAAATTTATTTAAAAGATTTTTTGTTGCAATTTTTTTGATTCGAATTTTTTGCAGTTTTTGCAAGAATAAAAATTATTTCATCGTTATTTCTTCCACCCTTTCATTTCATCCTAATATTAATTTACCGGTAATTTCGGTATCGGAAAAATAAAGTAAAGAAAAGAAACAAAGAATTAATTCACAACTATAACAATCTCGAAATAAGTAATGCAAATAGTAAGTGAATATAATGAATGTTTTGACAAGTTGTTAGATTAAGAAGGTATGTCAACGGCGGCAATATCTTCTAACTTATGTGGCCAATACTAAAATTCATGCATACCAAACACTGCAAATATGCAAATAGACAAATAAATAAATAAACAAACAAATAACCAAAAATATGTGCATTTATATTAATTAATCATGATAATGTTTTTCCTTTTGAATTTACTTATCATCTTTTTTTCGTTAATTTTCGATTAATTAAATAAAAATAATTTCCTTTTTTTGTTTTCAAAAACAATACAAATTAAAACAAAAAAAAATATAATAAATGAAATTTGGAATTTGTAAAGAATTTGAAACGAAAATAACAACAAATATATTTTTACTTATCAATTAACTTTTAACTATTATTTAATTAATAATTTTTAATAAGCGTACATTTATTTACTTATTACTTTTCCATTCATATGAAATTTTTCAATTGTTTCAAATGTTTTAAAACTACTGAAAATATTTATTTCCGTTGTTTGAAAATATTAATAAATTAAATAACAAAGATGCTATTGAACTTCTTCAGTTATATATTTAATGAATATTAATGATTATATATTAATGTTATATATTTAATGAATATTATATATTTAATGAATATTAATGAATATTGAAAATGATTATTTATATAAAATAGTTTAGTAATTTTTTTTAAAAGACGAAAAAAGATGGAAGAAATAAATAAAAATTGATAGACGATAATATCGGATGAGGAAAAGAGAAAACGGAATTAATAGATATTGCAGATATTGAGGAAAAAACTAGAAGGAAAAAGTTCAAATGATTTGTACCAGTTACTACCACCCACTAATGTAGTTCCTGAAGTTTTTCCCATATGTTCAACTTCATCGTTATCACTAATCTCTCATCCTTTTTATGCTTTTCATCTAATTTCACATATATCTTTTTCAATAATTTTTATTCCCATATTTTGTTTTTTTTTTCATCAAATTCGAATTCGAATTATATTTGAAATATGATATGATCATTTGATGAACTATTTATGAAATTTTCATTTTTAAGAAGTTAATTTTGATAAAAATGAAAATGATATCATCTTTAAATATTTTATGTGATTATTAATTCAACAAAATTTTTTTTTTTCAATGATAAATCACTACTGCAAATAAGTTGCAAAATTATCAAAGATTGATGGCGATGAATAGATGTAATCATAGGAAAATTTCTTATAAGCAACTCTTGTTCAGCAACATCATATCTATCATATCCTGAAAATGCTGAAATTTAGGAAAATAATTCCGAAATAAAATAATATTACGGTTACAAATTTTGTCCAGAAATTTCTATCAATATTTTTTACAATTATTTATAATCTAAAGCATTTTATTTAAAATGAAAATTTAAGTAATTCAACAAAATTTTTTGCATTCATTAATTTTTCTTTTACTTTCAACTATTCCAACATATGCATATAATTTGTTTATATTGGAATAAATTTTAAAAATTACGAAATTACAAATTTCCAACATATTATTTTAAATCTTAAATTGTGATGAAAGAAAAAGAAGAAAATCTCTATTTCAATTTTTAGAAGTATCGATTAAAGAAATTGAAAATAAATATTCAAAAATTATGATTTCGGATTTAAGTAATATTATCATTATTATCATAATTTGATGAAACTTTTCTCCTTCTCCTCCCTTACTTCGATTATAGCACTATTTTTGAGAAATAATTTGTAAAAAAATTATTTTCTAAAATTATTCAAATTTCTTATTAATGATAAATTCAACTTTCTTACAGCAATTAGCGTTATCATTATCAATTCATATTAGGTAAAAGAAAAAGCAACCAAAGACGAAAGTAACGAATGATTGTAGTGGAAAATAATTTTAACATTAAAACTTATCATTAATTAATGATAATATTCAAAAGTTTTTATCATTCACTTTTCTACTTCTCTCCTCAATACATATTTCATTACATTTTCCCTCTTCAAATGTAATTTCTTACACTTTCATGTTGAAATTTTTCGTTTTCGGTTTTTTCTGTTTTTTTAAAGATAAAATATTTTTTTTTGAAGTTCAAAGTTTTTATAATTTAAAAGAAGCGAAAATTTAAGTGGAAAAATTAATTTGTAGCAAACAAAACTTTTTGTTTCAATTTTCGTTTTTGTTTCAAAAAAAAAAAAAAAAAACAATACTTTAATTAATTTGACTTGTAAGTTTAATATAATTATTTGCAATTATTTTTGATGAACAGTTGAATAATTGATCAGTTTGATACGGTGAAATAATTCAGGATAGAATGAATGATTTAGGAAATAAGCTGCTAATATTTCTTCCTAATTTTATAATTAGCATGAGAGAACACGGAAATGATTTCAGAAATTCTTGATGAATCATAATGATTTGCTATTTGAATGCTACCGGAAATGTTTTGAACATTGTGCAAAAATAGGATTCAAACAGAAAACAACATTTATTTCGATTTCTCTCTTTTTTTTATTTTTCCCCCGGGCTATTTGCCCTAGACGACATTAATTGGCTGAATGATAAGAAGCAATCAATAAATAACGGTTAGTATCTTTGTTTCATGATAGAATAAAATAGTTCAAAAACAATTCATCAAAAAATTTCAAGAAAAAGGATAAAAAATTTTTAATTTACAATTTGTGACAATTTCGATGAAATGAAATATTTTCGTATCAGTTCGAAAACGGTATCATTTATCAATTTACCGTTAGCTAACATTAATATTTGATAAACATTTATAATCAAACAAATGATGATAACAAGATAACGATAATAATTAATTGATCATGTAGGAATGATAATGATTTATTGAAGTGGAATTTAGGAATATATCGCAACTAAACGATACAAAAGAATAAAATAAAATAAAACGCATTTGATAAGAGTGATCGGAAGGAAAACGATTAAAATATGATCAAAAAGAAAAAATTCGAAAACCATCGTTATTTTGATGGAAAGCTCCAAATTGATAAATTATTGTGATAATTTGATTATTTGATAACAACAAAAATTATTAAATCAAAAATATTTGGCCTATTCAATATTTATAAAGAAGAGACGAATAATTTCATGTAAAATTTTTTTTTGGTAGAATTAAGAATTTCAATATTGTTTTTCGTTCATTTGAAATTAACGTTAATTATATCAAGACAAATTATTTTGAAGACAAATAGAGAGAGAGAGAGAGAGAAGTGAAAAGAAAGAGAAAAGGATTGATTGTATTAGTTGTTGATAAGAGAAAGAAAAGATACTCTTCACAAAAGGCACATTTTAAAACATATAAAGAAAAACTTCCATCAAAGGCACATTTATTATAGCTTAACTGATTTAAATTATTATTTTCAAAATTATATTTTTGATAAAATTTCATCAAACAATATTATCAATTATGAACGAAAGAAAAAGAGTTTGAGAGAGAGAGAGAGAGAGGAAGAGAGTGTATGAGTAAGACAGGTAAAAAGGTAACGAATTCATTAGTTTTTCATCCATAAAAAATTTCAAATAATTGATTTAAAGAAAAAAAGAGAATTGAAATTTTAAAGGAGAAATGAGAGGAGTGTAAGAGAAGTAAAAAAGAAAAAGAAGGAAAAGAACAATAGTTGATAATTTTATCATTCAAATACTTTTCTCATAATTAAACTTCATTTTTTGCTTCAAATTATTATCATTAATAAAGAAAAAAAAAAGAAGTTTGAATAAAAGAAATTAAATTGATAAAAATTTTTGGAATTTTCATGAGTGTTTGAAATTTGATCACACAATATAGCGTGCACAACTTTGCTACTAATTGACAAATAAACCTAATGTACATAATGAACATAATGATATAATAAGCTATGACAAAATGAATGAAAACAAATTCATTAATGATATGGTCAATTAATGAGACTATTATTGATGTCACGAAAATTGAATAATTGATTAGAAGTATTTTAAGAGGTAAACTTCTTCATTTTTAAATTTATCAAAAGTAATAAAATCAATAAGTTAACAACATGCAGTGTGTAAATAAAACAACATTGAGCTATAACCGGAATGAATGCATAAAATAAGATAATCAATTTATATGTTGAAATATACTTCAGATATCTTAGTGTAATCATTTTCAAATATTATCATGCAAAAATGATAATATGAACACAATTTTATGAATTCTTCTTTCATTTTACTGAACACTTAATATCTGATCATTTGATTAATCATTTTTTCTATCTATATATTGTATTTATTTTAAATTCTTTTACTAATTTTGATTTATATATTGATCTAAACAAAATTTAGAAATGACAGGTTAAGGAAGGAAAAAAGTTATCATCAAATCAGCATAGTGATATGATAACGTTGAAAACATTCGTCGTTTTCTTCGTTCACTTTTCTACTTAACAATGAAAGAAACAAAATTGGTTGATTTATAAGACAAAACTTTACTGTCTTTAATATCTTTTGAAGCGCTCTTGATAATAATTCTTGTTTAATCTAATTATAAATCATAATTAGTAAATAAATTTAAGATAAAACATTACAGATAGTGTAGTAGTAATTAGATAGAAAAATCATTTGATTATGTATATATCAAAATTTTGTTTGATATTATTTGCAAATGATTACACTAAGATATCTCGGATATATTCTCATATATAAATTAATTAAATCATATCATGCTTTTATTTAGGCTATATAATTCGATGGTGTTTTGTTGATATTACGTGATACTATTTGCTCCTCTTGTGACTTATTCTATCACTTTTTGATAAATTTAAATCTAAAAAAAGTCACCTCGTACTATTATTAATGAATTATCAAATTTGCGTGACAACAACAATGATCATCATAAATTGATCATATCATTATGAATTCTTTTCATCCTTTTTATAGCTCATCATATTATTATATCACATATATATGTATGTATATATATAAAGAAGAAAGAAAACAAAAGAAAAAGATCGATAATTGATATATAACTTTAACATTTTGCTAAGAATTTATCAGCACTATCATAATCATTCAATTTTTCTTCCTTCTCTTCTTTTTAAAGAAAAATAAAATACATTGAAAATATTTAAATCATTAATAAATTTTCCTTTAATAAATGAAATTGAAAAAAAAAATGATCTAATTGGTGAATTGCTGTAATTGTGATGTGATATCATTTTAATTGTTAAATAATGTAAAAATTGAAATTGCTGAAAATTGATAAGTAACATTGAAAATTGATAAGTAAAAAAAGCGAAAATAAAACAAAACAAGAGATAGCTAAATATAAGTTTACTCCATATTGCATATTACCGATTGTATTTGTGAATAAACTTTACGGCTATGTGTTATCCATTGCTTATCGAAATCAGTACACGATTCAAGTAACGAACCAGCAATTACACCAATACGGCGCATCAATTCACGGGTATTCTTCAATTCAATTCGTTTTGCTTCCAATGTTTGTTCTAATTCGGCAACCCGTTGTCGATGGGTTTCACATTGCTCACAACCCTTTTGAATGGAAATATCTGGTGATTCGGAATTATCTGACAAATGATCCGCTTCGGATAATTGCGCTGGTGATTGCAATCTTCCTTGTAAAACACCTGGTGATACTTTTTGTGGACTGAAAATATATATTGTTTTTTCTTTCTTTTTTTAAAATAAAAAATATATTAAACAAATCCATAAATTAATTTTCTTCAAATTACAAAATTGAAGTCAAAAAATTAGCATAAAATTTCATCTATAATTCGAAATTTTACCTTGAAGAACATGACGAATTTGTTGCAGTATCCGAATGAGTAATAGCATCTTCCGAAATTCCTTTTGCATTTGCAACAGTACCAAAAATGGAAGGAAGTGATGCTATCGATGCATTCACCTTACCCTTTAAATGTTTCACATCATTTAAATAGAAAAAATATTATTTCATCTTAATTTTAAATCATAAAAATTATTATCTCTCCGTATGATTTACTATTGTTGAATTGTTGAATTTGTTCTATCTGAGGAATGATGAATGAATGAATAGAACAACAATTTTAGCTTAGTGCTAAATAAGAGATACTTATCCATTTGTCAAGTACCATTCTGTTTATATATATCAGACTATTATTAGCGTCAAATAATATGTCTAATTTTCTTTTCTATTTTTGGAAAAATTTCAAATATATAATAATATATTAAATGGAACTCTTTACTATTTGATTTTATATACGAAAATTTTACTATATTTTATTCTTTACTATAAGAAAATTTTCTTTTATAATATTTGTTTCTTCGCTATAAGAAAGAAACATTGGAAAAGAAAATTTTTTGTCTTAAAATAAACTACAAACTATTCGTTATATTATTGAAAGAAATTAACAGATGACAAGTGGTAATCCTACGTTTATAGAGAGGATGAAGGAAAGAAAGGAAAAGATAAACATTCATGATGAAGGTGTAAGCTAACCTTATTGATTAAGAAGAAATAAACAAAATTAAGTAGTGAATGAAATAAACAAAATGGGAAAAAGAAGGAGAGAAAAGAAAAAGTTTACCTCTTTATCGAAATGTTCTTGAAAGCAATTTTGCATGCTCACATTAACAACATTATTGCGGAAATGAACAAAGCTAAGATGTAGAGTGAATGAAGCTTGCGTATTAAAATGCTTCATGCAGAAAATGCAGAAGAATGTTTGTCCAGTTGGTTGTTGATTGTTTACACCATTAGCCATCAAATTTTGTGCAAAATTTTGCAATGCACTTGCTTGCAATAATGGATTTGCTACAACTGCATGTGCAGCTGCACTATGATGTGCTGCAGCTGCTGCAGCAAGAGCACGTTGCTGCTGTTGTACAGCTAATGCCTGAGCAACCTGTAATTTTTGATGCATAAAATGTAAAAATTTTTATAAATTATATTTTAAAAGCATTCTTCCAACTATAACATTCACACTGCTTTCCTTTTCTAAGAAAGTATAGCTAATTAAATTAGATATAAAAAAAGGTAATCGAAATATTAATACTTCTTAATCAGAAATATTATTCTTTTCTAAATGAAGTGATATGATATAATTCTTTATTTTAATTTCAAAAAAACACTAATCATATCCCACAAATTGAATTTTTGTTTTTAAATTAATTCCAAAACCTAACCTTGCTCATTTCTTCTGCAGAAAAAACTGGTGGTACAGCTACTCCAGCGTTACCCGCTACTTGACGTTGCTGTTGTTGCTGCTGACGCTGTTGTTGTTGCTGTTGTTGTTGTTGTTGTTGCTGTTGTTGTTGTTGTTGTTGCTGCTGCTGTTGTTGTTGTTGCTGCTGTTGACGTTGTCGTTGTTGTTGCTGCTGTTGTTGCTGTCTTTGTTGTTGAACTGAAATAGACTGTCGTCGTCCCGGTGATGATTGTATTGATGGTCGTGATTCGGATTTGACATTAATACCATTATTTCCAGTACCATTACCGGTATCAGTCATTGGTGTACTTGTTCGTGTTATCGGTTGACTTCTGCAACATTTTCTTGCAAATTTTTTAATGATTTCCCGTATTGGAACTTTCTAAATTTGTTTTAAAACTTACATTTTCATTATTTGATTATTTTCAACCACCATTTTATACATACATATATTGAAATATTTGAAATATAAGTTTTTTTTATTGAACTTCCTACTTATGATATTGCTAATCCATTAAGAAAGCAATTCAGATAACACTTTCTGCTGATTATTTGGCAAATAAAGTTTGATATACAGTAACTATCTTTTGCTACTATAATCTTTTCATCAAATGATGGCGGAATATAGCCGTAGCATTCAGGCATTCCCAAAAATAGTCCCAACTTCAGGTAGTTAAATTCTTTCTAACCAATAAAGAAAATTATTGAATTAATAGATAGTTGGATAAATCATTTATTGTAAATTCATTTATTGGATAAATCATTTATTCTTAATTTTAAAATAATTTTCAAATTGATTAAATTTGGTTTGATCGTTATGTGATAATGAATATTGCCAATACTTCTTTAAATTAAAACATTGTGCAAAATTAATAATTATTTCTACCTGAATTATTACTTACTAACCGATCACTTTTTTTGAATGCAAGAGAAACCATTGTAAGCAGATATTTTACTTATTGAAATGATGGATTGACGAAAGACGAACAGATTGATAAAGCCTTACTCGTCTAGAATGAATCTAATTGTGGTCAGTAGCATTTAAACTGAATGCTATTTACTTTTTTTCCAAGTGTCCAATTAAAATCGAAATTTCACAATATCGAACTGGTCATCTTACTTATCGTAGGATTGTGAAGGTAGAAAGAAGAGGTAGAAATAGTTCGGAAACGTTGAGGAATAACGCAAAATTACTTTTCTGGTATGGTCCAGACGATACATCAATTATTTATTTTTCAAAACAATGATGAAAAAAATTGTAATATTGAAATTTTAGAAAATTTTGGTATATCTTTAAAAAAAAAGAAATAATAAACAAACCTTACGCCAGTGGCGCCTTTGCATTTTAGCATATGCTCATCAAGTTGCATTTGTTTTAGGAATGAGCGACCACATTTGTCGCAAGAAAATCCTCGTTCGGCATGAATTTTCATATGACGATTGAGATCGAACTTGAAAATGAATGTTTTTTGGCATAATGGACATTGATGTGGTCGTCCACCAGCATGAATCATTAGATGTTGTGTTAAATGTCCTTTCTAAAATATCATTCTTTTTGTTCTTATCCTTAATTTCAAAGAAATTAAAAAAAAATGGATCAAATTTGTATGAGTTTAAAATTTTGAAAAAATATTTGAATATTTTGAATGTTTTAAAATTTTGAAATAATTTACAAAATTCATTATAAAGAAGATAGTGTCATAAGCTGTCATTTTTTTTGACAATTATTTTCATAAAATTAAAATGTTAAAGGATGGACAAATAGATATGCATGATTAGCTTAATAATATCAAATATTGAAATACCTGAAAGAAAGCTTTCCCACAATGTGGACAAACATGTGATCGTTCTCCGGTATGCCACATCCAATGTTTCTTGAGAAGTTGTCGGGTACCGAATTGTTTACCACATTGTGTACACGTATGAGGTTGTTCGCCGCTATGTATACGCATGTGCGTGCTTAGTTCACGTTTTATTGCAAAAATAACGTGGCATTCATCACACTCATATTGCGGTTTATCACGATGCGTATGCTTGTAGTGTATATTTAGCTAAAAATTCTTTACCTCTGTAATTTGTCACTTCGTTTTCTCCTATTTTTTTAATTATCACTTTTGATCTTTCAAGAATTTAACATAATGAATCGTTGAAGAGAATAAAAAAAAGTAAATTGAATAACTTTTACCTATTTATCATTTGTTACTAATTAATAGTTAATTAAACTAACAAAAAAAAAGGTAATATAATTGTGAAAATAAATTAATAAAATAAAATTTTAAAAAGTTGTAAATTTGAAATTGTTAAATTTTCAATTCCAAAAACCTTAATATCAAACGATACATACACAAAAATTGAATATAATTTTTTAAGCAACAACTAATAGCATCCTAAATTTCTACAAATAATTATTATTAATACTAAATCTTATTTATGAGCAATAAAAAAAAGGAAAAATACAAAAAATGTTGTAAGTAGGAAGAGAAAAGAGAGAAGAAGACAAACGTAGCTTTCTGATGCATTTTTGGAAGTATCATGCGAAGGTATCATAAATAAACGACCCTCTGACACATTTTTTGATTCTTACAAAAATATCAAATCAACGGTTGCTTATGAATCAATAAAAGTTATTGAAAAGCAAAACTCTCTGTTTCCGTTGAAAACTATTCTCTTTCAGAAATTCAGGAATATTAGTTGAATGTATCAGTAGTGTCGGTGTTGTATCAATGTTGTAGAAAAAAAAATTTTTCTCTCTTTTTTTTTTTCATCTTCAATATTTTTAGGAATGAAGTGTTTTGATGATGCAAAATGTTTGATAAATAAGCAACTTACATTTAGGAATTTAAAACGGAGTAGCAAATATAATGTAATTTTTTTTCAAATGAAATTTATTTACAAACATCCCAAAATTTTAGTGCAACAAAAATCGGAAAGCAAATATTATCACTAAAGAAACTAAACAATAAAATAATTGATTGGAAAATAATGGAATAAATTTTCTTAGGCAAAAAAAAAAAAACAAAAACAAAAATTTTTTGATCTTTCAAACCTGTGATCGTTCGTAGAATAATTTTGGACAAAATCGACATCCAAATGTTTTACAACCTTCAGCATTTGTGCTTTCATCCAAATTATAATTACCACTATCCATTGTACTATCAAAATTTGATAAATCTGAGCTACTTGGTGAATTACCACCACTTTCACCATCCTAAATAATTATTTTAAAAAATTAATATTATTAAAATTTTTATCTTTTATTTAATTTTAATTACTTCGTTTAAAAAAAAAAAAGAAAAAATATGATAAATAAGAGGAAAGATGAAAAATTACAACATACATGCTCCATAGTATCCATTTTTTGCTCATCCGTTCTATTTTTCAAACAATATTGTCCATCATCTTCATCTGTTTCCGATTTTGGTAATCGTAATGTTGCCGTACCATTTGTTGTAACCGTATCGGAACGAAATATTCCAGCATGCATCTGTTCCATGTGTCGTTCTAACTCATCCAAAGTTGCATACGAATTTGGACATTCATTACAAACATAACAACATTCATCACTCATTTTATTCCTTCTGCCGGTTCTTTTCCCCCTTTGTTCAACAATTCGTCTACAAAAAAATATTGCATTCAAATCATATCATAAATACGATTTCGATTCTTATACATTAACAATATGCATACATAAACATGCAAACATATATATTTATATTAGCATAAAGCGAAAAAAAAATGTTTATAAACTTATTATCATTATTTGAAAGATTATGATTAGCAATCTTTAAAATAATGATAATAATCTCATAAATATTCTCACATGATAAAATTAATTTATCAATGATAATAATTTAAAATTTTTTTTCGAGATAAAACAAAGAAAAAAAAGATCCTCCATTTATGATAAATCAATAATAGATTTTAAAAGTTATTTTAGGATAAATAATTGATTGATAATGATTAAATAATTGATTGATAATGATAAAATTTTATAGAAAATTTTACAAATGCATGAATTTAAAAAAAAGAAAAGTGAATAAATTTGTGCGTAAACTAAGGGCATAAACAAAAATTGTTGATATAAATCATCCGTAATCACATGATACGCAATGTTCTCATGTTTTAATTTACCCCCTTACTCCTATCTTTTCTCCTTCACCTCATCCTCACCGATATATTTTCAATTATCCTTCCATTTATTATCATTCAGTTTTCCTGAAATCCTGAGGAAAACTTATCTTTCTTTTTTCACTCAATCCATTTACATTCTCATATTCATGATAATTAATTTGATAATTAAATTGAATATTCTAAACAATAACAAAATGAAAAAAATGCGCTTTTTTACAATCAAAATTAAAAATTTATAAAAAATTTTAATTTTTTGAAATTATAAGTTTTAATTAAAAAAGAGGACTTAAGAGATTATTATACCTGGAATTAATTTGTTGAATCATTTTTCAAAAGTGTTGATTTTGAAAAACTAAATAAATTGTTATATGATTTTTGTATTTGCTTGTTTTGTTTTGTTTTCTTCTCAGTACAAATTAATTTTGAATATTTTGACATTTTGTTTTCTTTTTGTAAAATTTAAGCTTATTGTTGACAGATTCGAAAGAATGCATGAAAATTGAAAGTGATATTTTTAAAATTTAATACACATATATTTCATGATATTTGTTATTTTCGTTTTTCGTTTACTTTTTCATGACATTGAAAGTGAAAATGTAAGTGAAAACGAAAGAACTAATGGATAGTTTTAAAATCTTCTACCTCTTCTTCCTCTCTTCTCCATTAATCTGATGTCAATCACTAAATTTTAACGGGATAAATAAACAAATTCACTAACTTACTCACTAATTCCCATCATTTTCCATTCATAAACTAATAACGATATTTGTTCCTATTTGCATACTTTAAATTTGTCCTAATTCATTTTTATATTTAATTAAATCGATTGAATGATGAAATTAAATCGATAAATAATAATAATGATAAGTTATAATTGTATGTGTATAAATTAATTAATTAAAACTTTTAATAATGATACTATTTTTTTCCACAAAAGAAACGATTAATTCATTTTGTTGCGAAATTTCATAACGAATATTTTTCTTCACCTTTTAAAATTAATTAAACAATAATTTAGGCTAATATGATTAATAATTTTATGCTAATAGCATTAATAATAATATTTGAAACTTATACTCTTTCTAAATACATAATGCACCAATTTTTTTTTATTATATTACTTATTCATTCACAACATCAAATTAGTATAATATGATAGTTATAAAATATCATTATTCTACTATTATTATTATCATTATTATTACTATTGCTCTATCACTATTATTATCATTTTATCACTTAAATAAGTAATGAAAATATTTGAAATTTGATATAGCATTAATAACAATATTTGAAATTTATACTCTTTCTAAATAATGCACCAATTTTTTTTATCATATTACTTATTCATTTACAACACCAAACTATTATATTATATGATAGTTATAAAATATCATTATTCTATTATTATTATTATTATTACTCTATCATTATTGTTATCACTTTATCACTTATATAAGTAATGAAAATATTTGAAATTAAGTAAATATGAAATGAATGTGTTGCAAAATCAAGTGAATTATTTAGGTGTGAAATTTTTAGGAGAAGGTAAAATAATGTTTTTAAAAAAGAAAGAACTTTAAGCAAAATGAGCTTATGTGCTTTGATTGCTACGGTTTGTTCAACTTTTTTCCTAAACTTTTTTCCTCACCTTTCTCGATTGCTTGTGTGCTCGTTTGAAAACTAATGTCTCTTTCAATTCGTTCCTCTTCTCTTCTGATATTCTTGAATAACTCGAGAAATATGAAGTAAAGGGACTGGCTAGTTCTAAAACTTCTCCCAATTCCTTTACTTCCCCCTCTCTCCCCTCAATCCTATATCTCCCCGTTTAACTCCCACTTCCTTTAACTTACCTCTTTCTTCTCAATTTTTCCATCCTAACTTTAACTTCAATTTCCTTCCAAACATTTTGAATAATTCACCATATTGTACAATGTGACAGTGTGATAAGTGCAGATTATTCCTAACAAAGTTTAAGCCATGATTAAGAATGCGGGGGAATTTAAAAAAAAAAGATAATCGGAGATAAAAATGTGAAGAGAGAGAGAGAGAGAGAGAAGGATAGAAGAGGTAAAAGAGAAAGATGAAAGGAAGGGAAGGAATAATTGTAATGAGCCAATCATTATTGTGAATTTATATCGAAATAAAATTTATGATATAGTGTGATAAGGTTGAAAGAGGTGGTATATGATATGATAAGAATGGAAGAGGAAATGGAAAAGTATAAGAAGATAAAGGTAAGCTAAAAATAGGATAAAGGTAAAATGAAACATAAGCTAAGATGGCAGGCATATTGCATTAAACATTTTCATCCTAACAGTATTAGAGTGAAAAGCCTAAAAAAAAAAAATTCCAATCATGCTACATCATATACTTCCCGACCGCCTGCTTCCCGTTCTTCACTCATTATAAGCTAATCTGATCAAGAAACTAATAAGCACACATATATACACACATACATATGCACACACATACACAGAATATATCCCATGCTAACAGAAGATTCATGTTCTCCTTCAGCTCAGCTGTTCCCAATCAGCCATTCTGACAACTTCTTGACTTCACTTTAGTGTGTACTTCACAATAAACCATCTTTTGTAACAAATAAGCTACCACTTCTCTTATCTTTAATCAATTCTAAAATAACACTACTTGTTATATTTGATTAAAATTAATTAGTGAGAAATAAATTTTAGCAATATTAAAATGTTACAAAAGAGAAAGTGAATTGCTTATCAAAATTAAGTTCAAAGTTGAAAAAAAAAGGAAAAGAAAAGAAAAGAAAAAATGAGAGAGAGAGAGAAAAGTGATAATTAAAGAGGGAGGAAGTAAAGACTTATGAAATCTCGAAGTATCATTTGTAGTTCACCTTCGCCATCCTTCTTTCTGTTTTCTATTCATTTAAAATCGACGAATTTCTTGATGATGATAGGATGAAATTTGGTCTTCCCACCCGTTCTAATGTATATACTTCAAAATGCAATCTAATTTAAGTTCAATTTTTTCTAGCAAAAAAAAAAAGTTAAAAATTTTGAAATTATAATATCAAAAGTTTAGTTTATGAAAAAAATATATTTGATGATATAGGGGAAAAATAAAATAATGGATAAAATCATTAATTTATATTCAAAATTTCCGATAAAAAATTTTTAGGTATTTAATTTTTAGCAGAATTTATATAACAAAATGTGATATAGTTATCTTAACTATGCCCTTTTTTTCGTTAATCTTTTGATCTGGAAATTTTTTTCTAATAAGAAACTAATTTTCTTCCTTTATCCTTCTCTTTCTCTCTTTCTTTCTTGTTCTTCTCATTATCAAAATTTTCTTAAACTAATAACTAAAAGTTCATGTTATAATAAACAGTTCAAAATAGGTTAATAACAAAAAGAAATCAATTATAGAAATCGAAAATCGAAAAATTTAAAGTACGATGAATTTACTATTTCATTCCTAAAATTATTTCCTAAAAATGCTTTAGCAATAAATTTGATAATAATATTCACATACTCTTTTTTTCTTTTACCATTATCCGATTTAATTTGATTTAGTAAATTTGAAAAAATTTAGAACTTAAAAATAGAACTTACTCTGTGAAACCTGATGATACATTATGAAAGGAATAATTAAAACCTATTAAAAGCATATTTTTTTGCTAATAAAATTTTCGAGAAAGTTATTATGCATTAATGATTGAATTGAACAAAGTTACTTAAAATAACTAAAATTTCCGGAAAACCGGATAAGATGAAAAACAAAAGAGTATACGTGTATATGGGTATGTTTGTGAATATGTAAGCAACCGCAATCGCATATATGATACAAATAATATCCATGTAATTAATATTTGAAAAAATTATCATTAAGCTAGTGAAATGCAAAAAAAAAGAGAAAGAGAAAGAGAAAGAGAGAGAAAATGAAGTAGAGAGAGAAAGGAAAAAGGTACATACATATAATGAAATGGGATCATGTCAATTAATGAGAACGGTGATGATAGTTCGTTGATTATGGCAATGATTGGATGTGTATGTTATATATGTGTATATGTGTATGTATGTATGTACATATATATATATATGTGCGTGTGTCCATGTGTTTATGTGTATGTATGCATGTATATATATGTGCGTCCCTTTTTCCATTCTACCGTATGCCTTGATGCATATCCCGATATCAAGCCCATATTCGGAGTTTACGGTATCAATGTTACTCCAGATTTCCTAGATTATAATGATGAGAAAGTAAGAGAGAGAGAGAGAGAGAGAAAGAGAGAGCAATAGATAATTAATGAATTCTTCCGTCAAGATTTTCAATATTTGAAATTTTATCGAATAAAATTACAATTGATATTTATATGTTATTATACAAATTCATTAATTACAATTTCTTCTTAAAGTTTTAAATCAAAAAAAAAAATATGGGAAACGATAATTGGATATTGAAAAATATGTTTGATAAATTTTCGTAACATTTGAGAAAATATGTATGAAAGAATTTTTGTTCAATCACTTAGGTAAACAAACAAATGCTTTCGTTTACGTAATGAAAAGAGTGACGAAGGTAAAAGAAACAGGTGAGCACGATAATAATTAAGAAGAAAGAATAAAAAATTTAAATTAATTTTTTAAAATCATTAAAATCATTAGTTATTATTTGCTATAACATTTCCGATCGAAAAAATCTATCACAATTTTCAATCTAATAAAAATATTAAAAAATTTGCAACAATTATTTTTGTTATTTTAATTATTGCAAAATTTGTTTGCATATAAAATTTTATTATTAGAATATTAATAGTTTTAGCATTTATTATGATAATTTATTAATGATGCATAATTATTTTCCTTGGTATTGTTATTGTTGGTTAATTTATGATGGAAGCATATGATTTTGAAAATTTTTTAAAACTTTCAGTAAAATGTAAAAAATAGCAAAACGAAAACAAAAAGCACAAAACGATATAAATCTATTGATTCATTTATTAACAACACGTACTTTTAACTAAAGCATACTTTTGAGATCGAATGAATGTCAATCAAAAAAGACTTTTAAAATGTTGCCAATTTTAATTTTCAAGAAGTTTTCATTTCTTTTTTGTTTTATAATTTACTAATATAAATTTTAATTTGTTAAATTAAAGCTCTCTTTTATAATAAATTTTTCGAAAATTTATTGAAGAAAAAGAAAAATGAATGAAGAAATTTGATATGAATAATATAATTTTAATTTAGTATTGAAAAAATTTTGCAGTTGAATTCGTATAAGTAATATATTTCGTTTTTTAAAAATTTCACAAATAACAAATATCGCATGATTAATAATTTGTTTTCATATTACTCAATGATTCATACTAAAACTTCTGTTTACATCCGATATGTTACGATTCAAACATTTTTATGATGTCAACAAGTGGACTGGTTCATGTTTGACAAAGTCACAGTAAATTTAAGAAATTGTAGTGTAAGCAAAAAGTTTCTATGTAAAGCATGAAAAATTAAAATCACGATTTTCTTCTTCTTTTCATTCGTTTTTTTTTTTCATGATAAGATTTACACAGGAAAAAAAAGAAGTAAACACGAAAAGTAAACGTTGAAAAAGTGTTGAAAAAGCGTTGAAGTTTGGAGAAGTTGCAAAAATTTCTCACTTTGTTAAAACAT
Source organism: Cercopithifilaria johnstoni (assembly GCA_916381525.1). Lineage (NCBI taxonomy): Eukaryota > Metazoa > Nematoda > Chromadorea > Rhabditida > Onchocercidae > Cercopithifilaria > Cercopithifilaria johnstoni. The sequence continues at coordinate 48,702 of CAKAEH010001505.1, forward strand.
TTTTAAAACAATGCAAAAAAAAAAGCAAAGCAAAACAAAACAAAACGAAAATAAAAGAGAAGAAAAGAAACAAGCATTATTAACTGTGGAAAAGTTTCGCAAAAAAGTTTTGGCTATTAAAAAAATATCATACTGAAAAACGATAAAGAAGAAGAAAAGAACGACGACGGAAAAAAGTGAAATATTTTTTGTTCTTTTCGAAATTTAAAAAAACCTAAGCGGTAAAACTATCCGATGATAACTGTGATCTTTTACTTTAATTTTCAATCTTAAAAAGTCATATATTATGCGAGAAAAAAATTTCGTTAAGAAGCCAACGATATTAATACCAACGATATGTATATATAAGGCCAACGATAATCTGTCATGTAAAATTCCTATGAACATGAAAGGGTCAAAAATATGTCGTTTGTTTTAGAATAAAGTGGAAAATTTTATTCGACCACTGCGAAATAAATTAGTTCATTCTTTTGCTGCTAAATTTTACGTGATAAAAGAAATTTTTTTTAACAAGAAAATGAGGAAAAACTAACCAACCTATCGTTTGAAATGTTCGGAAACATTAATTTGTTTTCTTGGTAAATATACTAATTCGATTTTAATAAAGCTCAGAAAAAAAAGTTCTGAAAAAAATTAAATAAGAAAATTTAAAAAAAGAATGAATAAATTATTTCATTTAAAAATTGAAACATGGTAAAGAAAAGAATAGCGGATGATCCATTGTTACATTGAAGGAAATGCTTCTAAATGATAGTTTTATTTCAAGAAAAACAAAGGTCATTTTATGGACCTAATTTGTCGGTTACAACAAACATTCATGGTCGTATCCTTCTGGCAACTCGGGTCATCATCATTCTTTTCTTTTCAACATGCTTGTTTTATTTAAGGGATGTGTGCCTGTTGACCTTTCTTGTAATCCTCCTCAATCGATTAACTCAAATGGTAATCGTTTTTTTTTGTTATGCCATTATCATTTATCGTTTGTTATATCAGTAACATTGATATTATTAGCAAGTAATCTTATCACTACCAATTCTATCGATAAATATTGCTTCTAGCATAGATTACAACATTGACATTGGGGGAGATGTCAATGTGATATCAGCTATCATCACTTGAGTAGAAATGAACGATATATCAGACACAAATATCGATATAGGTGCAGGTAAAGATATCAGTAAAAAACGGAAACATGGAAGAAGATTGTGGTAAATGAAGGAATTTAGGCAATGTTTAAGCATTCGTTGATCAATTTTGTTTGTAGTTTGTATTGGCTTTAAGGTAGGCGATATTATAACCGAAGACGAAGAAGCGGAGGAAGAAGAGTTGGAGAGATGAAGCACCTTAGTACTTCAAGTCTCATCAACCATCCTCGTCGTCATCATCATATCTTTACCGATTTGCTTGCTTATGCTAGATATTTCTGTGCATTGTATCCTGAACACACACATACATACATACACATACAAATGCGTAGACACTTAACTAATCCCTCCTACAACTATCACCATTTGTAGGATATGCCGGTGATAAAAAGTGTTTAATGGTATTGGATAAGGGGAAGTTGGAGAAGGATGTATCTCTGTGTGTGTATGTGTATGTGTATGTGTGCGTGTGTGTGTGTGTGTGTATGTGTGTGCTATGCTTGGTTATAGTTAGCCCATTTGATCCCTGGACGAAGAAGAGCACGAAATTTTGGCAAAAACGATGATGTGAAGATGCTGAATTCGGAATATGGCGTCGCAAATGCAGTTGGTACCTTCAGGCACCAATCCCGAAGCATTAGCCCATCGTAATATCATCATTACTATATATCATATTCTCTTATCCCTTCTCATCTGTTCCTTGAGCTCATCTTCTTGTTCACACCGTTGATGATAGAAATGATAGGGATGATGCCAAACTGATAGCGAGTATGATTTTGCACCACATACATTTGCTCATTTCAGCTTATCAGTTATAACGTTTACTGAAATCAAAAGGTACCGTATCCTCATTCCTAGCATTATATTATGTATTTTAGCTCTCATGTTGAGAATTATATCTTTTTCATTTTTTTTGTTGCAAGCAATTGATATTATACTTGCCATTTTAAATATGTTACATAAGACATGAAGCAATCAGACAAGTAATATCAATTATTCGTTGTAAAAAAAAAAAGCATACTAACTAATAGTTAATTAGTAAAAAGTTGTTATGATCAACAATTTGAACATTTTTTTAAATGGAATTAATTAAATGAAATAAAGGGAGAAATTTTAGTTTGAGAAAGATTAAAGTATCAAATGAATATCTGGCTTTAAGTTAACGAGAAAAAGAAGTGGGAAAAGTTTCTTGTTGTACGATTAGTTGATATTAGCAACGAATAATGGTGACAGCGATAGTGATGTCGATAACGACGACAATAGCAATAATAATAATAATAATAATAATAATAGTTACTTTTTTTTGTAACATACAGTAAAATGCATGCCCACTAAATTTTTTGTCATGTAAAAAATTAGAAAAACAAAAATGAAAAACTGCAAAGGTATTATGCAGGTCAATTAGCAAAATTGTAATTAAATTTATTTTAAACAATTTTTCTTTTTTTGTTATTGTATAAATAATTTTTACTATATCATACAATAATTATATACTTATATATAGGTCAAATAATTATATAGGTCAATTAGGTTAAAAAGAAAATTGTTCTAGAAAATCGTATTTCAAAACTGATCGAATAAATGTTAACTAAAAATTTAAAAGTAATATTCTTTCCTTAATTAATTAACAAAATAATAATTATTGATATGAGTAAATGCAATTTCATTTTAAATTTAATTTTATAAATAAAATTAAATTTAAAATGAAATTAATTAGAAAAATTTAATTTTATAAATAAAATTATATAAATAAAATTTAATTTTATAAATAAAATTAAATTTTTCTAATTAAAACAAAAAACAAAAAAATAAAAACATATGCCGCATACGAAAAAAAAATTTTTACAAAAATGGAAGAATGAACAAAAAGTATTCAAACACTCATTTTAGGACGTACAAATAAGCTGAAGTGATTGGTAAAAGGGAAGTGAGCTTTATGTTAAGAGCTAACAAGTAGCACTGGACATAACAGAGCTTGAGGATACCAAGAGAGCCGGTGGAAAAGTGAAAAAGAGAGGAAGGTGGTGGTGATGATAGTGTCGATGATGATGATGATGGTGGACTATGAAGGAGTAGAAAAGGAGGAAAAGTAAATGAGAGTTTGTGCTTGGATCGGTTCGCTTAATCATCTGCCACGGCTGCTACTTCTACTTCATCATTACTGAGATTGCTTCGTCTTCTTCTTCTTCTTCTTTGGAAGGAATTTTCAGTGAGGTCGATGTGAAATGATGGAAGAAAGGGAAAATTGTTGTAAGAGTTTATTGACTGCGCAAAAAGTCATGATATTCGATAAATAGTTTGGAAGAAATGGGGAAAAAAGGTGACGAGGGGACGTTTCAAGATTTATGTATTTATATATGGAGCCACATCTGGTGAACACACTCTTGCTCATCTCACGGAATCCAACGTAATATCAACAGATCCATGCAATTCAAATCCATGTATTGTGTTCCACTCTTCTTCCATTCCCGCTCTCTTCGTTTTCCCCGCCTTCCCCGCCCTCTACTATTTTCATACTCATTTCTCGTCATTTATCGTCTTGGTATTATCCTTTAACATTTTGCTTTCTCAGTAATCCCTTTACCAATAAGCTACAAATCCAAGATAGCAGCAACAGCTGACATTACAATGCATTTGCGTGTATATATGTATGTGCCCATCTCTGATTGTTTCCAACTAAAGCTGTGTAAAATTGCAGAATACTAGATCGGGTGCGAGAAGAGGTTGGAGAAAAAGCAGGCTTCTCTTCAGATGAAGAAGGTGGGCATCCATTAAGAAAGTGA